>BLKR01003520.1:0-63794 GCA_011170035.1 Teleogryllus occipitalis | reverse complement strand
ATAAATTTTGAATTTTGAAAGGGAGAAAAAAAAACAAAAAAACTCCCACATAAAAAATCTATTTTCAAGGGTAAATAAGTAATAAATTTTGAATTTTGAAAGGGAGAAAAAAACAACAAAAAAAAACTCCCATGTAATAAAATCTATTTTCAAAGATAAATAAGCAATAAATTTTGGCTCTTATTACTTCCTGCCGCGACAACATGGAAACGATAATTTGAATAATTGTATTTCCCACTGAATTCTAGAAGACGTGCACAGAAAATGAAGTTACATTTATGTCCAGAAGCAAAACAAGGGGCCATCTCAGCATTTGCTCAATGGATCAGGGAAACAGGACGAAAAACCTGATCGAGATAGGGGTCATTGACCCGAATTTTCTTTAATTACTCGTGTAAAATTTCTCGTGTTGTAACAACGTCATTTTCTCAATAAACTCCCAAACTATAAAATGCTTATAAAACGTCTATATCCTACTTAAACATTCCTTTAATTAGCAATATTGTAACAGAGTAAAAGTAAAAAAGTTACATAAACCTTTATTTCTGTTGTTTCAGAGGTGCAGAATATAAATTTTTTACTCATCGTTCACTTAAAGCGAACAATTTTTCTTTGAAGAAAGAGAAAATTAGACCATTCTACGAGTACTACTTTACTTCTTTGGCTCATATTACTGATCAATGTATGACACTAGCCTGTGTGCGACATATAACAAACAAGGCTTAAGTAGAGTAACTGAATATGAGTTGTAGACTTGAAAATTATGAATATCTGAGAATAATAAAGAATCAGAGATAAAACCTTCCTGCCATCTTTTTTACTTTTGTTGACTGCCACTCTCACCTGATGTGGTAATCATAGATGTAAACTGGAAGGAGAATGCAACTTATTCGATATTGTAACGTAGGCAAAAATAAATGAACGTAACCAACAATTTTACATTTGTTGACCCCCCCCTATCTCGTTCTGAAATATTGACAATTCCTCTTTAGGTTCTTGTATGTACATCTGTTTTGTAATGGAAAGGAGATATCTTGAATTCACATTATTAAAATGCGGCCGTTTCATTTTGAGAGGCAGCCTTTGTGCGGGCGGCGAGGGCAAAGGTTCCGCGAGTGACCGCACGGGCGTGGCGGCGCGGGCGGAGGGCGGGAGGGCGTTCGATGTAATGAAAACACAGCTTATCTGGGAGGCCCACCGCGGTAATTGCACGGGCGGATGGGGCTCGGGGGCGGAGGGAATGACTCGCCCCGGGCGATGACCAGCGGCGGTGGGGGGCGGCAGGGCCTGGGGGGCCTGGCATTGGGCAGAGGGGAGTATGTGGGGAGGAAGGGATAGGCAATGTTTTGGAAGGGTGGGGAGAGAGGAATGTGTGGAAAATTGAACAGATGCAACAGAAGAATAGGATAGGAATTAGATATGAGGCAATGTTATTTCGGGGAGTGGACATCAGGGGGTGAGATACGTATCGCAACTAAATCTGAGGGAAGGGAAATAGGTGGCAATGTATGTGCACAAGAAAAGACAGAAGACTCACGAAGTTTAACGAAGCCAATAGATCGTAAATGAAAGAAATAATTGAAAAATTAATATATAGACGTAGAAAAGACGAGGCACGAGAGGAGAAAGTCGTGTGCGAAGAAATGGATTCACTAGTGATATAAAAATATTATTTTGTGATATATTGAACATGAAAAATAGAATCATCGTGTGAGGAATATGACGAAACGAATCTCAAAATAGAAGAAAAATAACGAAACAAATGTAGAAATTTTAAGGAAAAAAGAAATAATGGAGTGTAAGTATAGGCGATATTCAACAGGGTTAGAAAAATAACAGCAATTGGCGGTGGTAAGAAAGCATATAGGAGAAGAAGGCGAAATGAAACCAAAGAAATATGAACATTAAAAATTTGAACGAGGAATGGGCGTTGGAACAAATTAATGTTATGAAATCGAGAATACAGAACGAACAACAATAAAATTAATACTAATAGTGGTAATTAGCAATAAAAAAATTCGAGAAGAAACGAGAGATTAGATAAGCAAACAGCAATACAATAACGAAGGAAAGACGAGAATACCAGAGGGACGAAAGAAATAATTGTCTATAATCAATGCAATAAGGGAAACGAAACCATTTCCTGGCGGTGCGCAATCTAGATGAGCACGGTATGGGCCGCGACCGTAGGAGTCGGTTAGTGGGGTAGATCCCTCGGTGGGGGTGGGGGGCGAGACGGGGGGGGGCGTTGGGGGGGGGCGGGGTCCTCGTCCGCTGATATCCCGATCGCGCGATTCAGAGCCGCAATTAGTGTGTGTAATGACGGAATCGAAAGCTCTTACGCCGTTTTAATGATGTAATGAAGATAGCAGAAAGTTGCGCATGATTGGGTGCAACGGGCGGGTTAATTCGGGAGCCGCATTAGCACATACGATGGCCATTTATCCTATGACTGCCAGGTCGTGAAACGAGCTCTGGACAGGAGACTGCGTGGATCCAGATGCAAGGTACATCCATGTCCATGTCTGATAACAGCTGGCTTTTTTAAAACCTGTCTACAAGAGGTTTGTTACCCACGCTCCTAAATTAAGGCATATTCTCCTAAAACTCAACGGCCTTGGTGACATAATTGATGAGAGTACCGTCCATACAAGCGGGGTCAAAGGCTGTGGGTTCGATCCCAACGTAAGGAATGTGATTTTACGGTGTGGTTCATACGCGGTTGGCTTGTTATACCACCACGTTTTCAATATAAATCAACATTCCGTTCATAATCATTTAGTGTTCATCATCGAAAACATCTCGTCCAACATCTGTATAGTAGAATTCAAAGATAAACGATTTTGCTAATCTCCTGACTAAGAAATATATGACATAAAGACGTTTCTTCCTTTGCTTTCGCCCAAAATTAGTTTTTCATTCACCATATATCACTTCAAAAATGTTGCTATCCATTCATTACTGGAATAAAATAGAAACCTCTTGAGACCTTGACGTTTTATACGTTTAATCATGAACAAAAAATTGACAAAAGCCAAATAAACATTAATAATGCATGGCGAGATTTAAATAGATTACACCCGGATAAATCATTTTACAGGTGCCGTACATTGTTAATGAATAATTCAAATATTTATATTAATTATTCATTATACACCGTCAGATTGTCAATAAAAATTTTGACAATATTTTAGGCGAAAAAATTAATTCTACGTACGTAGAGCATAAATTATAATAACAAATGATAATAGGAAAATCTGTATTAAAATAACAATAAAAGACATATTTATATATTTCCGAAATATAGAAAAATTATTTGTCATAAATTCATTAGAATAATGTCACATTGACAGTCAATATAAACATGATAAGATTATAACATAGAAAAAATTAAGGAATAGTGAAATGTATAATTATAAATTATGAACAAAATAAGTTAAGTCATCTCCGTCAACTTAATATATAGTTAATTTATATTAAGTTGACGGAAACGACTTCCTTTATTTCTTCATGTAGTAATGTCAACAACGCCGCATCAGAATGCCCACAATTATTAATTAGGCACGCCTATTTGAAATATTCAATATAGAAAAAACTAACATTTGTTTAAACGAAAGTCGGCGCGTAAACTGCTAAAAGCAGTAGTCCTGTGAGTGTAATATATGTCATATTCCGGGAGATGGCGGTGTTCCTCCCCCGCTGGAACCGGAGATCCTTTCTTTATTTATTTTATTCAAGAATGAGGTGATTATTCAACGCCCAGCCATACGGCTTTTCAGTTATTAGGAGCGAGTATTTGAGACGAAAAAAATGAAGTGAGTGGATGTTGCGACGTCCCTTTAAATATTAGAATAAAGCAGTGAAAGTATTGAAGTGGGGGAATACATATTCTTGCTTGTTGATAGAAGGAGTATTTTTTTAAATTATTGGATGTCAGCCAGATTACGGAGGAAGGTGCGAAAGAGGAGTCGATTGCATAGGCGATTCTCTACGGTATGCTCTTTACCTAGATTGACATTAGTTACACCGGTAACTGAGTGTAGATTTTGGAAGAATTTATGAGAAAGTTTGGTGATATATGTTAGAAACCGGGTGATATACGCTACTCGTCGGCTTGTAGGGTTGCTTCACCAGGTACTTACTCCATAAGGTGCTCCGTAAGTTTTCCAGCAAGGACAAGTTCTAATCTCCCACTGTCCACTACAAACATTTGTAATAGTATAGTCTTTAAAGTGTGTGGGTGAATTGAAGAGGAGGAGATAAGACTGAAAAAGGAAGAATGTACGTGATCCGTAGACCGTTCGTTAAGGTTCCACTCAAAAATTCACCTGTTATTGATGAGAAAAATCACAAAAAGCTATCGATCTCAGCAGCCGGGCGCTAAAAGTCTCCTTTTACATTCGCGGCCCCCAAACGTCGGCGCTCAACGCATTCTCAATGCATTTTCACATTTACTGGGAAGCTTCTACGGTTGTGAACCCCCATCTAAGGGCCTTCTCTTACTGTCATTACCCTGGAAAACGCTATCTCTCTGTTTCAATGGAAGAATCCTCGCAAACGCGACAAGATATACAACGTGAGTAATATCACAAACAATTTACGTTCAGGAATTTTACGTCTTCAAAACTGCAAAAACGACCAGAACTGTAACTTATCTAGCTTCAGTGTCCAGTTAATAAAGCAATTTCTCATTATTCATCAATGGAATCCAGTCATAATCTATAACCTCAACAACAATTCGATTTGAACATTGTACTCATAAAAAAAACTGTCGAGATTTTTCAAAGCGAAAACATCAGCAATTTTCTTAAGGCCAACTTTAATGTAACATTCTGTACATACGTGTTAAAAGGATCAATCCCTATGATTCTCCCTACAAACAACTTCATACGATTGCAACTAATAATATTAACAATAATGATAATAGTAATAATCATTATAATTATAGTAATAATGACAATAATGGTTTGTGTTAATTTATTTCACCAAAGGGGAATATAAAAGAACATTATACATTTCACCCTCCTGTAGGGGAACAAGCTGCCACCAACCAACATGCATCCCAGCCAACGCCACCCACTCCCAGCCACCACGTCCATGGCACATTCCTCTGTGTCGTCAGGAGGCGTGAATTCTTTTGAACAGCAACGCCGACAAACAAAGGCACGCAGCCGGCGCGCACCTATTGGGGCAAGGGACTGGCCACGCGCCGTCCAGGGGCAAAAGGTCAGCGAGGACAAAAGGGCGCAGGCGTAGGTAGCGGCGCGTGAGGTTCTGCTTGAAAGGCCCTTCAAACAGGCCCTGAGGAGCTGAAGGTCGAGCCACATCGCTGCCGCCCTTGCATGACGAGGGTTTGTAAATAAGGGTGGATTCTCCGGGTGGACTCAGCATGTCTTAATGAAACTAGTGGGAATGCGCGACATGTAGAAACCTTTTTTTCTCTATACTTTATTACTCAACTTATAGTACTCAGGTGTAAAACAAGAACGGGAAAACATTTCTAGATCTATAATTGAATGAAGTTATTCAGAAAAATATCCAAGTCATAATAAATTGTTTGGTAGAAAATTGGCTTGGAAAGTTGGAAAGCATCTTAAAATTTCGTGCTCTAAGGATGCATGCAGCAAATTAGATATGTGTGGAAGTTGACGCTAGATATATTAGAAGGGTTCTACATATTTACAATATGGAAAATAGAGAAAAACATTGTTGAAATAAATAGTTGCAGGAGATGGAGAAGAGAAGGGGGATGGAGAAGAGGGCACGGTATGGCAACCCAATCAGGAAGAAAACAGAGAAAGAGATGAAAAGTGAAGAAAAATCAAGAGGAAGTAGAATTCTGAGAACTGTCACGAGTTAGAATTCAAAGCCCCACACATCACGCTCGACGAAGAAGTTAAAGATTTAAGCAGAATTTTGAAGTAAACAACTATGAGTGACTATACGTAATGTTGTGTAATAATTTTGAGTGGTACTATCTTCATAGTCATGAACTTCATACTTAGAACACCTGCAACACAGTCCTGAATTACGAACTGCCCAAAAGACTATGGACCCCGAACAATAGAATGAAAAGAAGATGCAAAGCGGGAGCAAAATGGACGCATTGAACGAGTAGAACGTCGCAATGGGCCTCGCGAAGCTTTGATGGAAACCAGTCGTGGAAACCGCTGAACTAGGAGTTTGGTGGACAGGGCACAAGGGGGATATGGTGAAAACTGCGATCGCAAGGATCATATGATAGTGATATCCAGAAAGAGCGATAGCAGAAACAGCTTGTTAGGGAACATCACGAAACAAACGGAAGCAAATTCTGGAAGTGGGAAAGATAGGTACGAAATAAGACAGATACAGCTGACGAAATAGAAATGTAGAGCCAATATCGTTTACGCAGAGATATAGAAAGCTTTTCAAGGAGAATAATTAAAATGAATCTCGAATAAAAACAAACAAACAAATGGTTTTGTCATTAATATTGTTTACGAAGACGATGAAATGAAGCTGAACAGAAACTTATAGCTGTTGTCCAAAAGCTAATGGAAAGGTAAAAGAATTAATGATGCACACGTGATTAATAGAAAGGCAAAATGTTACACAAAAAGAGTTACTACCAAAAAGACGTTGGAAGGACGTGGAAAGATAAGTGACAGACAAACATGTGAGGATGCTGCAGCGTAAAGAGATACAGTGATAGGATGTGTAGAGCCGGGAATATGGTCAGGAAAGAGCGTTAAGAGACGTGTTAAAAGTTACGAACTTGAAATGGTTTTAAATAAAACTGGATAAAGAGACGTGACGCGAGGAAATCTAAACAGAGGTAGTGAAAGGGGGACGGGATCATCGAATTTGATTGATTGATTTTTTCGTGTTTCCGGGCGGGTCAACTGCTTTGGTCATTAGTCCCGTAAGTGTAGTACGTGTTTTTTCTCGGGAGATGATGGTGATCTTTCCCCGATGGATGGCAAGATCCGGCGCCGACCTACCGTCGGCTAATGGGGTTTCCCCCTAACCAAGACTCTCCACCAGCGGGGCACCGCCCCAGCCGGGACAAGCTCGAAGCTTCCAACCGCTCTCCCAGAAGATGTGGTAGTGTAGTGCATGTGAGTGTGTGTGTGTGTGTGTGTAAGGGAAGAGGATAGGACAAGGAAGAGGAAGGAAAGATCGCGCGCGATCCGTGGCCCGTTTGGTAGTGTACTGCTCCGGCATTCGCCAGGTGTTGATCGGAGAAACCACGGAAAACTACCGTTCAGAGCAGCCGGCCCCTAGAATTCTCCCCCAGACAGCGACTGAATTCGATCCATCTGAAAAACTAGTGTCGAAAACCCTGTCGCCGTCAGGACTGGAACCTAGAACCTCCCGGTCAGAGGCGCGGCAGTGACATCAGTTGATACACTGAGCAATCGCACTCGGTACGGGATCATTGAAGGTGAATGCTTAGAGTCGAGACCATACGCCAGGAGAGAATCCCAGCGAGGGACGATTGTCATCGCTGTGCCAGGCACGCGAGCACGAGCGGGAGCGGTGGTAGCGAACCGAAGCGGCAGTCTAACGGCGGGCGAGAGGCGCGACCAACAGAGCAACTGCGGCCGTGAGGGTGCTAGAGCGACGTGGCCCGGTGGCGGACGGGCGTGGGGGGACAGAACGGGACGGGCACGAGCAAAAGAGCTGCGCCATCGTGCGGCAGGGGCGAGCGGACAAGTGCGCAGAGAGCAGGGGCGGGCGACGCGGCAGCGCCGGCGTACAAAAGCCAGACAGAAGCGGCGAGGGCCCCCGAACAAGCTCATATGGGTGGCGTAGGCGTGATTACAGGACCCGACGCGACGGCGATGACGGCGGCTGCGGCGGTGAGCGCCGTGCACCGCACATGTTAATGAACAGCCTCCCCCTCCCCGCCCGCCCGCCCGCCCGCCCGCCCGCGGCTCGCCGACCCATCAACCGGCGCATCAAAGTCCGAGCTCGCGGCGACGAGGGGGCGGGGTCGAGGGCGACAGTGCGGAGACACACTGGGGCACGCGGGTGGGAAAGGACGCGGCAAAGGAAAGATAGGGGCGGGTGGTAAAGGGCGGTGGGAGAGGCGGCATAGAGCCGGACTTTGTTGTTCAGCGGTTGGGCACGGTTGGTGGGTTGACGCGGGAGGAAACGGGCAGAGGTGGATGGAGACGAACGGGCAAGGGAGGAGCAGGTGAGGATGGGAGGGGGTGGTGAGGGCTGGCGGAAAGTGCCGGAACGTAGCGTAGGTAGAGCGGGGATAGTGCAAGAGGAGCCAGTCGGGGCCAGATGGAAAAGTTTTGAGGCAGGTTGGTGGATGAGAGCGGGTGAGGAGTCCGTCGGCCATGATGGGGAGGGGGCTGTGTGAGGCGTGGAAGGCACGCGGGGCATGGGATGAGGCGTTATGTGGAGCGTGGCTGGCGTGGTGTGGAGCACGGAGGCGTGAGATGGAGCGTAAGGTGGGGTGTGGGGAATGTAGCGGGCGTGACCAAACACATGTGTAGTGTGAAATGGTGTCTAGGAGTGCCATGAGGTGAGGTAGCGTGAATAAAGTGAAGAGGGGTGGGTTACTGTGGCTTGGGATGTCATGGGGGGAGAGGTAAAATGACCAGGAGTGAGGTGGGGAGAGGTGGTCGGGGGACTGTGGGAAGTGTGCAGGTCGTCAGGAGAGGTGTGTGGGGCATAAGGCGGGGTGGGGCGTGGGGGCATGAAGTCGTCGGGGGCGTGGGGGCATGAAGGCGTCGGGGGCGTGGTGTAGTGTATGGTATGGTATGTGGTGTGTAGAGTGTGGTGTGTGCGGTGAGATGGTGGGGGGGACTGTGGGAAATGTGCAGGTCGTGTCAGGAGAGGTGTGAGGGGCATAAGGTGGGGTGGGGCGTGGGGGCATGAAGTCGTCAGGGGGCGTGGTGTAGTGTGTGGTATGGTATGTGGTGTGTAGAGTGTTGGGTGTGTGTGGTGAAATGGTGCGGGGGAATGTGGGAAGTGTGCAGGTCGTCAGGAGAGGTGTGTGGGGCATAAGGTGGGGTGGGGCATGGGGGCATGAAGGCGTCGGGGGCGGCTGGTACTGTGTGGTATGGTATGTGGTGCTGGCGTGTGTGTGGGGGAGGTGGGGTGTGTGTGGGATGGAGTGGTGTTGGGTGGGGAAGTGGAAGAGTGGCGCGGGGTGGGAAGGAATCGAGTTGCGTTGACTCGCGTTGGACTGGGTTGGGTTGGGATGGTGTGGAGTGGGGTGGGGAGGCGATTAGCGAGAGGCGGGTCGGGACCCATGGTGACGCGCCTGGACGTGCTCAGCCCCTACGATGTGACTGCACTCTGTAGCGAACCAGTGTGCGGGGATCGGAGGAGACGTAGAACACGGCGGTTGATTTCGAGATACCTGCCAGCTAGCAAAGGACGGACACAAGTATTCATTGAGTGAGAAGGTCTTCAAAAAGGACTGTTACATTTAGACACGATATTTAATGCAAATGCATGATCAATCTGAAAGATTACATTTTTGGAAATCGAATCGATTTGAACACCTTTGTTATATCCTGAAAATGTCAACATGTTCCAATGGGATATCGAGTTTTAATAATACTCATCATTATGACAAAAAATATTCTAGCGTTGAAAAGTATCTGATATCTAATAAAAACAAATTTTAGTGTCCAATATTGAATCGGCTTTTCCTACATACTTCTCTAAGAATCTTACTTTTGAACATGAAAAGATAGTTTTACAAGCATAAAAGGACTGGAAAGAAATATTTAGTTCTAAAAGATGATCTTCTCGCATTTACATTTTACAAGCAATATTAACGAGCTGAACCCTCGCGATTAGAAAAGTACAATCGCAGAAAAGTACAATATATGCGAAAAATGGAGGCGAAATTTGATATTCAAATATACTCACTGAGATTCCTACGCCCATGTTAGAAAGTTCCTCTTATAATAATAATGTAGGGAATCTATTTGGAGTTAAAACTCTTGAAATATAACATAGTCTTTCAACAATAAAGTTTCATTAACAACTTGTTACAGGAATTCGACTGTTATACAAAGGACATCCTGTCCCCCCCACAGTCCCACAACCCCACCTTCATAAGTCTTTCACTTTCCTCGCCACTTTCTACACCACACAGTCCTTGCGATAACTCATAGACAAAAAAAGCGTTTTATTCTGCTCGGCACATCTCGTCTCACTGTCTTTCGCCGCCGCCACCCTTCAAAAACTCACTGCTAATCTGTACGCCGCACCTGCCGGCCAGCGCCGCTAATCAAGTCGTGCAGCCAACCTCGGCGTAAGATGCGCGGAATCCCACAACAACAACAACAACAACAACAACAACAACAACAACAACAACAACAACAACAATAATAATAATAATAATAATAATAATAATAATAATAATAATAATAATAATAATAATAATAATAATAATAACTTTTACTTGGTCAGCATTCAATGATTCTATTTTTTACCGGTTGTGTTTATTATTAATGTTAACCATTTGCTACTATTAACTATTTATTTTTCTTTGCATCTTAAATCTGCAGCTTTCGCCGTGATTATGTGTCATTCCAAAGGGTGAAACACAATAGCCCACATTGTCAAAAATGTTGCATAGGTGGAGTAGAAAGAAGAATCAAAATTAGGAGTACGAAAATTGCAAAATAACTGGAACAGGCACAAACAGCCCCTTAATATCAATAAAATGTTTAAAATAAAAAAAGATAAAAGCAAACAAAGAACATACGAAGAGCCAAAAGGAGCCTTAGTATATTGAAAAGGCGTACGCCACAGAAAATATATTTTAAACTATTATCACGGAGGGAATACTGATATGAAAGCTAACTGCTTTCTCATACAAACGGTCGCAAGATGCTGGGAAAGTGTTTCCGCATTAAGTTAATCTCATTTTTACCAGAAACATTGTTGAAGGACATTTTGCACAACATTTGTAGTTTTGACGTTTTGGTCTTACGTTCAAAAATTTTAACACACTATTTTCAAACGTATACCTTATTAAAATTTCAGTTTCAAGAGCGATGCGTACCTTGAGAATTAAAATTGTAAGGGAGTATGGAAGATCAAGAAAACGATTTAATATCAATCAGGTCACTCAATACCCTTTGCTCTATCACATTTAGGCAAATCGGCAATCGGAAAGCACACCCGTAGGCGAGAGGGAGGCAGCTTGCGAGGAAACAGCTAGTGGCAGGTCAGCTCCGGTCGGAGTGGGCGTGGCATGGGGATAGAGGAGTAGTGCTGTTGAAAGCGAGCGAGGAAAGTGCGCGACTGAGTGGGCGGGGTCTGCTGGGTGTGGGGGGGGGTTGAGTGGGCGTGGGCGACGGTGACGTGGAGAAGGGGTGAGGGTGGAGTGAGGTGGGCAGGGTGAGGTCGGAGTGAGGGCGGGGCGGCGAACAAGAGCAGTCGTTACGCCTGAGGTAGAAGAATAGCTCTGCGCCAGTATTTAATTACCGGCGGGCGGCGCCGCGTACGCGCCGGGCGTGCTGCGCGTCCGACGACGCGATGCGACGCGACGCGGTGCACGGCGCACTCGGGCGGGAAGAGCCACGCGCGACGCGCTGCGAGTTGGCGCTCACTGCGCGCTCTACCTGTCCAGTTCCTCTGCACGCCTCGCCTTTGCTGTTCCTGTCTCGCCTTTGCTGTTTTTCTTTTCCTTTTCTGTTCCTGTTGCGCCTTCGCTGCCCTTGTTTCAACATTACTGTTCCTGTTTCGCCTTTGCTGTTCCTGTTTCGACTTTACTATTCCTGTCTCGCCTTTGCTGTTCCTGTTTCGACATTACTGTTTCTGTCTCGCCTTTTCTGTTCCTGTTTCGACTTTACTGTTCATGTCTTGCCTTTGCTGTTCCATTTCGACATCACTGTTTTTCTTTGCTTTTGCTTGTTCCTGTCGCGCCTTCGCTGCCCCTGTCTCGACATTACTGTTCCTGTTTCGACTTTGCTGTTCCTGTCTCGCCTTTTCTGTTCCTGTCTCGCCTTTGCTGTTTGTGTTTCGGCTTTACTGTTTCTGCTTTGCTTTTGCTGCCTCTATCTCGTTTTTGCTGCCCCTGTCTCGTCTTTGCTGTTCCTGACACGTCTTTGCTGTCCCTGTCTCGCCTTTGATGTCCCTGTCTCGCTTTTGATGTCCCTGTCTCGCCTTTGCAGCCCCTGTCTCGCCTCTGCAGCCCCTGTCTCGCATTTCCTGATTCCGTATCGCCGTCTCATTCCTCCTTTGAGACATTTATTGTCGACCCTGTCATAAGTTTTGACATGAATTGTTCATTAAGTTGGTAATAGTTTGTTTTACTCGAGCATGTGTCACGTCTTTGTTCTTTAACTGCATTTACTATTATCATCTCATATTGTTATTATCCTTTATCCTTCGCATTATCTCCTATTATGTGCTCTCATATCATGTACCAGTCAATTCACCTACAGGCGAAAATATAATTTTGAGTTTCATGATGGCGTGTAATAGCATTTCTCCAGTCAGGTTAATTATCAGACAAACGTGCATTATTTCTTCGAAGATAGTAAGGATTGTGAAAATTGCTGTAAATTTATTTCACAATAGTTCATTTAAGGTTTTTATACGACAACATGTATGGAAATAACAAATATAACCTTTTGAAAAAGAAGTCAATAAAATGTGATATTTGTGAATAAATCAATTACTCACTATTCAAACTGTACATCCTCCCAAAAACATCTAAGAAGATATGGCATTTAGATCCTTGAATGTACCTTAGGCAGCAGCCCCTCCGAGTTAACTGAGATGTGAGCGTGAGGGTCGAGAGAGAGTTCGAGAGGAGGAGTACGCGTCCAGGTGTAGTTGGAGGGTGGGGGACGAGAAGGAGGGCAAGGGCAAAGGCAAGGACGTGGGTGGGAGGGGCGTGGCGCGAGGACAATGCGGCCGCCGAGAGCGGCCCCGCGCCCCGCGCCGCGCGCCGTGCACAGAATGGGCCGGCGGCGCCCGCGACCGACGCGAGGGAAGACTGCGCAAACAGCGCGAGAGGCGACGAGGGGCCGCGCAATGCCGCACTCCGCCCCGCCCCTAGTCACTCGCCCCCACTCACCGCGCAGCCACAGGCTGACAGGTCAGTGACGGCAACCGTGCGTATGAAAGCGTGGGCGCCGCGACTGGAGTCGTTGTCTACTTGGCGGTCCGGGAGGCCCCGCCTAGGACGTACAGATGCCACTGGTTTGGCCGAACCGCTGTGACCTTCCTCAGAAGAATTGCGTGGTGGTGATCTTCCCTCGGGTTTATGTAGAAAGCGGTTCCCCTCCACC
Organism: Teleogryllus occipitalis; assembly: GCA_011170035.1. NCBI lineage: Eukaryota > Metazoa > Arthropoda > Insecta > Orthoptera > Gryllidae > Teleogryllus > Teleogryllus occipitalis. The sequence continues at coordinate 50,529 of BLKR01003520.1, read as the reverse complement.
TGCCAGCCACTTGGCCGGACAATCGGCCGATACGGGAAAAATATTCTCCGCATTTTTCTCCGTATTTGCCAATCGTCCGAACAACCGACTGGTGAGTAGAGGCGGGTAGGGCATGTGTGTGAGTGTGTATATATATTTGTGTGTGTGTGTGTGTGCGCGCGCGTATGTGTGTGCGCGTGTGTGTGTGCGTGCATGTGTGTGTGCGCGCGCGTGTGTGTGCGTGCGTGTGCGCGTGTGTGTACGTGTGTGTGTGTGCGTGCGTGCGTGTGCGTGCGTGTGCGTGCGTGTGCGTGCGTGTGCGTGCGTGTGCGTGCATGTGCGTGCGTGTGCGTGCGTGTGCGTGCGTGTGCGTGCGTGTGCGTGCGTGTGTGTGGGTGTGTGTGCGTGCGTGCCTGTGCGCCTGTGCACTGACCACTTCCGCGCATTTCGTCCTGAGGAAGGTCGAAGTATGACAGCCAAAACGTCAGCTTCTGTGTCTAGGACACGCCTTCACCTGGGCAACCAAAAATATTACAACCGTTTATGCTTGAGAGTTCGAAGAGAGTCCCCGTCTGAAGTGGCTCAGAGAATGAAATGTTTTATTCACGTTTATGTATTGGAGGGTCTAGGGTTTGAGTCCCGACGATAATGACATTAGCTAGAATGCTAGAACGAATTCAGTCACTGTCTAGAGGAAAATTCTAGCGGTCGGGAGGAATGATAGGTAATTTTCTGTGGTTTCTATCATCGATACCAGGTAAATGCTGGAGTAGTACCCTAGCAAACCCTTTATACACACAAACGTACACTTACATGCTCATAGGAGACCAGTAGGGAGCTCTGAGTACATCCCAGCTGAGACGATGCCCCGTTGTGGGTGATATCGTGTTGGAGGACTTTTTTTCTAAACTGGATTTATCCAAGTTTTTGTTACCAGTGTCCTGTATTAAGAGTTCTTCTGCCGAAAATTCTCGGTAGCGAGAAAGTAAAAAAGATGCCTGATAATTAGGTAGAAAAATACTTCTGAAATGTAACGTACACAGAATGCATCTAATTCAATGTTTACTTAAATTGGAAGTCTACTACTATGTAACATCAACCTACCTAACAGCATGATGGTGAAGAAGGTCGAATAAATGCCCGGAACAAAAACATCAAACAATTTTATTGTGTTTTCTATCAAGATCCCATTCATATGAATAACTTAAATAATGCATAATTGCCATAAATATTCTGCTTACAAAGGTTCTAAATAATTCTTAGTGAATACATAAGGATGTGTCCATGTTTTGACTAACATAATTTCCTAAACCTCGTTGTGAAACTAAAATCATGTTTAAAGTTCTGAAATGTTATTCAGATTGAATCCATATTATTATATTATTAAAGAAACAAATAATCATGTAGGAACAAAAGAGTTTTAGCTATGAACATTTTTGCTAATAGGAAAGAATATTATTCCTGTAAGTATCAGCCTAAAATATTTTTAAACGTATCCGTACTATAAGTCGTCAGTGGAACAGAACCAAACATGTATTACATTACAGTCCAAATAACAGTACTGTTTATACTGAGATTTTTATGGTATAGTGGACAACACAAAAAGTCTGAATTTGTTTATATAATTATTCGACATGTTGAAGCATATAATTGACCTGCAGTGCTATTTGAATTTCAAATTAGGTGCACTGAATGAAAGGGTGAAACTGATATTTGCACAAACGCAGGAGTTGTTTTTGAAACATCGGTAACTTATGCTGATAAAATCTGTGAATGACAAAAACCCTAATGTAAACTATGGTTTCTATGCAAGTAGCCAAAATTTAAAATTAATCCAGGAATAAATTTACCTCCTCTGTACTAAAAAGCCATTGTATTACATATTTCAGTTTATTGAAGTTATAAAAAATAACAAATCAATTTCTTTCCCATTAATTCAAATGGGAAAGCAATAAATAAATTATCAAACACTCGAACTGTGGTATCAATAAAGAATTTTATTGTGTAATTAAATTGTTTCAAAACGCTGGAAATGCTTTAATTTTCTTCAATTTCGAAAATAATATCTTCACAGATTCAAAAAATTATACAAATTAATTCACCATAAAAAACCTTTTTTCGCTGGAACGTAAGAAGATTGTTATGTATTTATATAGGTTTTTGAGAGTATAATATTTTTTGTGACAATATAATAAAATGCGTATTTTAGTGATTTCAAGTCTTAATGAAACCAGCCACCAGTAAACCTCACTGCCCCGCGGCTCCTATGCAGCGCTGGTATTGAGTACTGCTTCCTACATTCAGCGCGTGCCCTACTGGATCGCAGATAAGTCAAACCCATCGCGCAGTCAATGGGCGGGAACGGCCGTCGAGCTCATTGGCTTTATTGCGCCAACGACAGCAATCGAGGCCACCTGTGCCATGGCGCCTTCCGGAGGCGCGGAGTGTGGGGATGGAGGAGAGACCAGGGTGAAGGAGAGAGGCCGAGAAGAGAAAAGGGAAAGGCGGATGCTGATGAAACAGATAGCTGAGAAAATTTTGGGCGGTGTCAAGCAACCAAAAAGATCGTGAAACAGTAAACAGAAGAAAACAAATTCATCAGCAAACAACGACAACAAGAGATGAACAGCGTGGGCTGAGAAGTTGGCAGAATGAGCAAACGATAGATGGCAGCAAGAAGAGTAGTTCAATAAGTGTGAGAAAAATAATAGCTAATAAAGTGTTATTTCAAGATCAGTCATTGAAGAACATATTTTATGAAATAAAAATCTACCTTGAATACTGTAGTTGTCATCAGGGATTTCAACGAAAATGTGACCAGCGGCATTATTTTGAGCGCTATGCGAAGAGAAAGTTTAATAAAAAAATCGAGCCATTTTCTAAAAACTTTTGAAAATGTAATTGAGGCTTCGTGCAATAAACCCCCCAAAACCAAAATATCCGTTTAGAACTCGCAGGGCGTCTGATTCGTTCAGATCAATCAGAGAATATCAGTTTCAGAGGAAAGTTTCTGAAAGGTTTAGACGGTAACGTTAATCAGTCAGATAGACGGACAGCCGTTTTGCCGGCAATGGATTTTTCGGTATCCAGAGCACAACAGACATTGGATCTGACTACACAATGTGTTAGATCAAGTAATTTACTATATACAGGAACAAGAGTTATCCAATTTTTTGTTACCAAGGTCCAGCAATAAGAGTTTTTTTGTCGACAAATCACCGTTTTCCTGCGCACGACAACAATAATTCCTATTTTTACGAACTAGAGAAAGTAAAAATAGAATCAGAATAAATGAAGAACTGAAGTGGCGAACACTCGGCCGGCCGGGCCGACAAGCAACTGCTGCGACGGAGGATGGAAAGGACGACGAGGATTGGGCGTCGCGATGAGAGGAGAGAGCACATGGGCACAGTCGAAAAGGGTGGGAGGCGGTGGGGCTGGTGGCCGGGGCGGTTCTCGGAGGTTTGAGCGTGGGTGGTGGCGGCGGTGGAGCCAGGCCGGCCGTGAGCGGAGTCATCGACGATACTCGCGAGGGTAGGGGAGGAACAGAAGCGGGGCGGGGGCGGGCGTTGGAAAGGACAGGAGCGGGGCGGGGACGGGGTGGAGCGGGTGTGGGCAGGGGGTGGAGAGGGGGTGTGGGGCGGGTGTGGGCAGGGGTGGAACGGGGGTGGAGAGGGGAGTGGGCAGGGGGTGGGCAGAGAAGAGGGGTGGAGCCAGAGGTGGGGCAGGGGGCGAGGGGGCAGGGCGAGGACGGGGCGAGGACGAGGCGAGGACGAGGCGAGGACGGGGAGGCTGAGGACGGGGCGTGGGCAAGGGATGGGCAGGGGGTGGGGGCGGGGCGGGGGTGGTGGCGGTGGCGTAGCGGGGGCGGGTGTGGCGGCGAGCGCCAGGCAGTGGCCATTAACCCGGGCACTCAGGGCCGTAAGCACCACACTAAGCGTCCGCAGGCAGCCAGGGGGACAAAGCTCATTTGCTGATTACGGCAAACGGCGGGATTTGACGGAACGCAATTGACGGGGTGCTGTGTTGGCAACACTGCACTCAAAATTAGGTTCCTTCGAACAAGCTGCTGAGTGTATTGATGACGAATCAATATTTCGTTTTCAATTTAGATAGCCCAGCCGGCTGTTGCAATCGCCTGTCTTTGAGTCGTGAACTTGACGAATGGAACTTTCCGTTAATTCGGACGGTGCACGCGATCGTAATTCAGTTGGCCTGGAAGTATAAACAACATCAAACATTAACGTACAATTTAACTTCTCGGTAGAAACGAACTCGTGCTTTCCTCAGACTTCCTGAAAATTTCCGGGTTTGGCAGAATGCATGAATAGAAATCACGAGATATACCACTTTTCTGAATAATTTGGAGGCAAATTGTATTACGTCAACACAAATAATTCAGTGCATCTGACATAATTTTCATTTTCTAGAAAATCGTATATATTTTGTTCTTAACACGATCAGACTTCTCCTTCTGCATGATATTTGAATGTACACTACAAGGCGTGAATGTGAATAGAGGTTAATTAACTTTGGACACTGTCATAGTTTTGTTTATTATAGGCATATTTCATTATCAATTAAACGGGTGTGACTTACGATAGCTGGTAGAGGATAGAAGCAAATGCATTCATCACTTTAACTTTATAATATATATTATTTTATAATATATTATTTTATAATATGTATATGTATTATTTTATAATATATATTTTATAATATATATATTATTATATATATATAATTTTTATAATAAAAATAAAAAATATTATACTGAACAATCATGAAAATATAACGCAAGAGTTCTTTTTTTTGTTTCAAGATGAATTTAAAATCGGTTTGAGAATAAAAGTCGAAACAGCTTACTTTTCTTACTTTTTGTAGAATAAATACGTCATAAATAATGGAAACAACAAAGTGCGTATATACAATCTGCGCTTAGTATCATCAGCCTCTACACTCCTGCTGCGGGAGTTAGCTCCATGCAACGCCCAGCAGACGGTCGGAATGTAAATGAACTCTAATCCGAAACAGGGCCCGCGCGGCCCCCATGGCGCGATCTGCCGGATTTCCGAGCATTGAAAGCCTCGCGCGCGCGCTCCTGGGGCATTACAGATGCAGCCATGCTTTCCGGGTACAACACCGCGTCCCCCGCCCGCCCCGCCCCGCCCAACGCTATGGGCCGGTGCGGCCCGCCAGGCATTGACGCCCCCTCCCCGGTTTCCAACGTTACCCCGCTTCACCCTATCACCCCGCCCCCGTTGCACCCGCCGCTCTTGCAATCGCTCCCTCTCTCCCCACCAACGTTTGCCATCCGTGATCGCTTTTCCCGCACTCGCTTGCTTACCCCGTCTTCTTTTCCGTACTTGGCTGTCTCGCTGTTTGCAACTCTCTCCCATTTTCTAAATGTTTCATACCCATCGTACCTCTTTATCGTCACCTGTTTTCCTTTCCCGGACTTTCCACCCACTTCACTAACCACTCCGTCCTTCTCTTCAACCATCTCCTTACGTTATCTCACCTTTTCCATGATCATCGATTCTCTGTCTCGGCCTCGATAGCAAATCCCTAACTTCGCCCTCTTCCTCACAGTCGCCATCCCAGCCGACCAACTCACTCACCAGCCAGTCAGCCTCGCCGACTTGCTTCTGTCGCTTGCATTTCCGCCTCCTCAGTCGCTCCCTTCTCTTCCTCCTACGCCCACACCTCCCATTTCCATCACTGACCCACATACTCGCTGACTTAAACTCGACCACTTCATATCCAGCCGCCTGTTAGAAGAACTGTTAAGCCAACCTGTTTCCAGAACCAAACTTAACTTTGTTTTCGCCACCCCACAGTTTCAAAACACTCGATATTCTGTGATATTGACGACATTCTCATGCATATGAACTAAACGACATTCATAGACATGATAAAGAGACGACAAATATTGGAGTGCTTTTACATCGTGTGCTGAGGTTTACATACAAAGGGTTGAACCAAACTTCGAACTTTTCAAACAACTAGTTCCATAATTGATTGGTGACCTACTTAATAATATATCTGTATTTCTCAGTTGTGTTGCCAACGTATGTATGTGAGTACATATTGTTAAAATATAATAAATAAAACCCATATTTTAATTATCATGCAAATCAATCTAATAAATCTTTCTCTGCACCAGAGAAAAAGCACTCAATCAAAAACTCTGTAAAAGCTGTAGGGTTACTAGGTTGATATAATGAAAATTCTTCACAGCTTTAATATCAAAGGGTCACTTGAACACCATTTTCGCCGACCTGACCACTGCTGCCATCAGTGTATTCATGTCTCAACGCTGTACCTCGTTAGTTTCCCCGCGACCGTCCTCGCCACTGCTCCGCTTCGGCGCCGCTGAAGCCAGATGACGCCGTTCCGGCACTGCACTGGCATTGCGAGCGCCATCGTCCCCGGTGCTGCCGTTCTCATTGACGTGGCCACTCCCATCTCTGTAGCGTTGTGGAGTGGCAGGGGGGGCGGGGGGAGGGGAGGGGGCGGGGCTCCATCCCGCAGCCGCTGCGCGCGGCAGCAGCACCGCCGATTCGCCATCGGCGCCGCGCGCGCTCCCTGGTGGCTCCTTCGCCTTGCGAGGACACGCGCGGGGAGCGTGTACGCACTGATGTTCATGTGCGGCCTCGGCGGAGGATTGCAGGACGTTTCGCATGCATCGATGTTTCCTGGGTTCGGGCAGATAAATGCAGTTTTTTCTACTCCCTTTGTATAATGCTGGCATTTGATGGCTGCAACCAGTTGCATAATGATACTCATTACTAGGAAACGGATTTTCATGTAAATGCATATTTTTACAGGGACAAGATACCTGCATTCACTAATATTTTTTACACTTAACACGACATTCTGAACAAATTGGAACCATTTTTATTTTATATATTTTTACATATTTTAGTAGAATTACATAATATTTCAAAAATACGCAATGCGCTTGTATTAACGCCGGACAATCGCTATTAATTGACAAACTTATAACCCCTCGCCCCACTGCTTCTTGGAAATAGCGTAGTCGGGATTAACGATGAGGGGATGTAGTATGTGAGGCAGAAGGAACTTCAACTACATGCTTACTCGTGTTTCATAGACCCCATGCGTAACTCGATAAAAAAAATCAGATCATTGTCTTATCCCTTTTCTGGAGTTGGGGTGGGAGAATGCTCCCTTTACCTCCCCCCTTCTATCACAGTTTAAAAGGTACTATTCACTTGACCTCCGGCTCCTCGTAAACAACATTGTATATAATACGAAAGTATTATGTTTCGGAAGAAACTAGCGAATAATTGCTTCTGTAGGTGTAAAACTTGCATTCAGCCTCCCTGAATCATGTAAAGTTCAGATCCGCAATGTACTCTGCTCGGAAAACGCTTGAAGAATGGAATTGTAACCATTATAACGAATATTTATTTCACATATTTCCTATTTTTTCTTACATCTTTTTGAAAAAATAAGTACATATATATGTTCATATTTTGCTTTTTTTATTATAATAAAGTCCGTTCCCTACTCATTACAATACAGATTTAGTTATGATGCAGGTTTTTCACCAATCACAGAGAAGTTTACAAACCAAGTTTTGACACTTAATTGATCATAGAGAATCGTTCTAGTAAATGTTTTGTTCGATTATGTACATTTACATTGCATTTGATATTATATTATGCTTGTCAGTTTCATTTCTTTTATTATTAGTATTTTTGTGGAATATTATTTAAACTGAATTGTATCGTAATTTCACTTTGATTCTATTTGACTAGCGAAATACTCCCTCGCAGGTGGACTGGTAACAATAGCCACCTGCGGCAGCATGTGAGGATAGGGTTAGGGAGCTGTGCGCTAGGTGGCCTTGGCTGAATCCTGAATGTCAACGGCCACGAAACGATTCAGTGTAAAAGTTTAACTTAAAAAAGCCCTAGAAAAAGTAATGTACGAAACTCGATGTAATGTCTATTAATACACTCGTGTGAAGTTTACGATACTCGTGTATTAATACCCATCATTACATCATCATTTCATAATGTACTATTCTTTTTAATCTTTTTTTATTTAATTTATTTATTTTCAACTTCTTGGTCCTTAGCGACATCAGTTAATTAGATCATACGTGACATACTTTTACATAAAGAACGAATAATAAATACAATTTGTGCTGTACTCGTTTCTTATAAGAACTGAAACAAAGTTGTGATCTCATGTGACTCATATGATTAATTGTTTATTGTTTGCTTTTTATTTTGGTAGTACGCACAGATTTATAATTTTAAATTTATTTTCAGTATAGTTTCTGAGATATGAAAATTTAGAGACGATTTAAATGTTCAAATACATTAAAAAGAAGATCCCGTATCCATAACATAAATTTTCGGTTAAAACCTCTGCAGAGGATTGATGCACTCTTAAGGATTCAGTGTCAACAAAATCCTCCCTGAATTTGTTGCTCTAATTAACCTAAAAGTGAAACAAACAGTAACAAATTAATTAGTAAATAAAAGAATGAAAGTGGAATGTACCTTTGACATCAACCTTCCTGCTAAATATTTCTTACACATGTTTGATAATATTTTTATTTTAAACCTTCTGATCTGCGTAACAATCAAAATGTGGAAAGTCAACTTTACTAAACTCACCAAGGTATTTCCAGATCCTCGGAGTTGCTTCCCTTGGATTCTGCTTACACGTTACCTACAAGAGTGTTTGGTAATTAACATTGACGATTATTAAATTTTCCCAGATAACTCTGCGTACCTTAGTGATTGTGTTTGCATTGTGATTGTGAAGATGGTTAGATCTTTATTATGTAACGAATTGCGGTGAGCCGTTTCATCTTCTAAATGCTTTGTTTCCTGATTTTTAAAACATGCCCATCTGGATGACAATTCATCTGCTTATGACGAGCGCGGAAGCAACACAGTCGTCTCCTCCATCGTCATGAACGCCCCCCGTCCCCCCCCGGGTGACCGTCACCTGGCGCTGGAGACATGGCGTGTATTTGCATAGAGAGGGCGCTCGCGGTCGCCCTAGCGGCAGCAGCGGTAATTATGCTGAAACAGTGGCGCCGCGCCGGGCACGTCATCTCCGTCGGAACTGGGCCCGGTCCGCCCCGCAGCCGCGCGCTTTGTGTTGGCAATTGTGCTTGCGGTACGAACGCTACCATGTGCTAGCACGAACGCTAGCACCCGCGACAGCAGCAAGACTCTCACGGACGGTGACGGCACACGTCGAAAAGAAGCAGACGCTACGTCTACAGCACGACCGGAAAGTTCCGGGCGCGTCAACTGCTTTGGTCATTAGTCCCGTTAGTGTAGTGCATGTTTTTTCTCGGGAGATGGCGGTGATCTTCCCCCGCTGGATGATCCACGGCTGGAAAGTGCGGGAAAGGCTCGCTCGTGGCTCATAGCAAAGTTGCTAGCCTTTCACCACTGAGGTCCAGGTTCGATTCTCATCGGTTCCCGTCGAATCTCATGTGAAATTTGTTCTAATAAAACGAGTTTGGCTGCTTCACAAGGGGTAGTTCAACCCCTGTGAAGTGTCCTAAACCCTACCCCTTTCCTAATTCCTTCCCATTTTCTGGCCGTTAGGTAGTGACGCAGGAGCGCGTAGTAGGAGGCGCGTACGCGGAGATTCTACCTGGCGGTCCTCTTGACAACCGACAGACGAGACCAGACATACGTAAAATACGATACGCTAATGGAGGATTACTCCGCGCTCAACGCTCGACAAGGGGCGAAGAGACGCGTTGCGTCGATAAATAATGTAATAAGATTAAGGACGCAACAAATTAAAAAAAAAAAACGTTTTTGGGCGTGTGATGTGCCCGCGGTTTAGTACCTAGAACGCTCTCATGACATTAGTCAGGCCAAAGATGATCCTTTTCTCATTCACAGACCGGCCGAGATAGCTCAGGATAATAACCATCGTCACAGAAGTGTCTCTTACCAGGAGGTCTAACGCTTCTGGCCACGACTGTGGCAGATTTCCGACAGCAGCTAGATAGCAGAGTCAGCTGCTGAGTGGAGGAGAATTCTATTAGACGGCTGCTCTGATCGACAGTTTTCGCGGTGATTTCTCCGATCAATACCAGGCGAATGCCGAAAATGTACCTTAACAAATGGGCTACAAATTGCGTGCGATCCATCCTTCCTCGTCCTTGACCCTTCTCTCTTCTTACAAACACACACACTCACACGCACACGCGCACGCACACACACACACACACACACACACCTACACACACACACACCTACACACACACCTGCACACACACACACTCACACACACCTATACACACACCTGTACACGCACACCTGTACACACACACCTGTACACACACACCTGGACACACACACCTGGACACACACACATGCACGCACACACACACACGCACACGCACACGCGCACGCCACGCACACGCACACCCACCTACACACACACACTCACACACACCTATACACACATACACCTGTACGCACACACACACACACCTGCACGCACACACACCTGCACGCACGCACACACACACACACACACCTGCACTCACACACACACACACAACTGCACACACACACACACCTGCACGCACACACACACACACACACACGCGCGCGCGCGCAATTACATTTGCATGCACGACTCTACCACGTTAGTCGAGATAGCAGTCGGGAGATTAGAGATTGTCCCGCTGCTGGTGGAGATACCTAGAGAAAAACCCGATGAGTAGGTTGGCGTCGGATTTCAAGTTCAGGCGAACGAACAACACCTCCATCTTCCGGGGTAGAACATGCGCTCCACTCATGGGACTAAACGTTCATTGCTGTTGACACGCCCATAAACATAAAATAACCAATCTATCTCCTTCAAAGAGAGTTTAAAGTTAAAGAAGAAAGTGAGTAGAAAAAATTATGAAACCACAACACGATACATAAAAGAAACACTGAGGCGAATGAGCACAGGAGAATAACTGCAAAGTGTAAGACGGTGGATATAAAAGAAAAGCAAACACCCAAAACCTTTAATATCAATTATTAGTTTCCGAATGTTTCAAGCAATGAAACATGAAAATACTGGACATTTTATAAACACGCACAACAAAATATTAGTCGTTTTACATCACCATCCCTAAACCCAAGAAAGTTTTCGATATATGTATCGTTGGACTGGGTAAATTTCTACACATCAATGTAAAAGGTTACTTAAGTGTATGCGCCGTTGTACATTTTGTGTACGTGTGTGAGAAAGACAAAAACGTTTATACATTGTATGAGCAGCTTGGAGAGAATTGCTTAAGTTTCTCCTCGTTTTCCACTGCGAGTAATAAATAAAACGAAAAACGTTTCTAGAGATACGTGCGTTGAATGTAGTTAACTAGGTAATTATTTGGTAATTGTAATAAACCCCATTTATTAATCATAGCGTATTGATATTTCAGCAAACACGTTCATGTAGTATTATTCTTTCTGTTTGCCCTATGAGAAGAATTTTTAAATGCGCACTGCTATTTGCATTGAACTCTTGGAAACACACGTATAAAGGGAGAAAGGGGGAGAGCGTTGAAGAAGGGAAGACGGGAAAAGTTTGTGTGCGAATCAACAATTATCCTGCCAAAACATTCGGGTTCTGGGAAATGTGAAAAGCACTCGAACGGGGATCACTGATTTCATCAGAAATCCATCTTCAATGCATTTATTTAGGAGTACTTCAGTTTGGGCCCAATCATGAAGAAATGTAATTTTTCAAATTGTTCAACGTGTATTGATTGATTGATTGATTTTTCGTGTTTCCGGATGCGTCAACTGCTTTGATCATTAGTCCCGTTAGTATAGTGCATGTTTTTCTCTCGGAAGTTGGCTGTGATCTTCCCCCGCTGGATGGTGAGATCCGGCGCCGACCTACCGTCGGCTAGTGGGGTCCCCTGACCAGGACTCTCCCACCAGCGGGGCACCGCCCCTGCCGAGACAAGCTCTAAGCTCCCGACCGGTCTCCCGGAATATGTGATAGTGTGGTGCATGTTAGTGCAAGTGTGTGTGTAAGAGAGGAGAGGATAGGACAAGGAAGAGGAAGGAAAGATTGCGCGCGGTCCGTGGCCCGTTTGGTAGGGTACTGCTTCAGCATTCGCTTGGTGTTGATCGGAGAAACCACGGAAAACTACCGATCAGAGCAGCCGGCCGCCAGAATTCTCCTCCAGACAGCGACTGAATCCGACCTAGCTGAAAAGCTAGGGTCGAAAATCTTGCCGCCGTGGGGAGTGGGAACCTAGAACCTCCCGGTCAGAGGCGCTGCAGTGTCATCAGTTGATGCACTGAGCTACCGCTCCCGGTTTCAACGTGTAATGTAACTCACGAATCCAGCGATGTATCACATTTGCACTAGACCTCCTAAACTGCTCAAAACGTTATGACGAATTTACGTTCTGAATTTCAAAAGAGCACATACCTGAGAGTCGAGTTGATACCGGAGGGGGGCAGGTCCTAATGGACGATCACAGCCGGAGAGCTAGCGGCCCGCGAACTTTTTGTTGTAAACGCGCGAAAAAACACCCGTTCGTTTCCAGGAGGCGAGTAAATCACAGAGGGCGGTGCAAGAGATTTAAAGCGATGCGCAACCACGCTTTCTCTCCTCATTCTCCGACGCCCACCAACCACCTATACACCCGTCTACCCACCAACCCCAAGCACCGCAGCGCAGTAAACCTCTCTCGCTATCTTCTCTCCCGGATACCTGTTTAGATTGATGGTCCGAAAATACTTTTGGGACGTTGTTTTTTGCTAAGAAATATGCGCGTGTCGCAGTAAATACGGATTACAATTTTTGCTGCGAACCTCAGCTTATCTTTCTTCATAAACTGCCAACGGCGAGTCCCCAGCGAAACAAATGAACGCGTTTAAAAACAATTGAAAGTTGTGCAAATAATTGAAATATGGCGGACCGCCGGGATTTCGACTCCCATAATTTACTAGAATGCAACTGTTTTACACGGCCGAAATCATTGTAAACAGCGACGCCCCCTCATTTCACCCAACCCACCGCCCGCAGAATGCCAATATCTGAACCCTCGCTACAGTTCCCGTAGTAGATGTGTGAACTGTCGAGGCGTTCGTAATGAACATTTTTAATACACTACGCTCGCACTGTATCGGCTTTGATGCGCCCATCAGTGGTTACACCCCCTGCGAGCAGTGCGTACAATTGGCTTCTTTCTATTTGGAAATTAAATTGATTTAATTAAATGAGTATTGAAAATGTTTCACAAATTATTTTCACACTGCTATCGGACACAATAATGATCAAGCTACTGAGTCCATACAGGATAATGGACTTTACGTTCGCGTGAACAAACTTGAAACGTGATGGCGATGGCATGGGCATGTGAAAACAAGACAAGCTTGGACACGGAATAATGTTAAGTGAGAAAAGCTCTGTCAGTGGGTCACTGCAACGAAGTATTGTTTTATGGATGTGCATTCTTTGCAATCGCACAGAAACAAAAGAGATCTGGCTTCGTTTATAGCTATAATTTTACCTAATCAAATAATAAAAAACTGATATGACGCTGTAAAAGCATAAAAGAGATGCTTACTTCTAGAAATCAGAAACAAAAATTGGAAAAAGTTGTTAAAAAATCACTTCCACAAATGCTGACACTAAAATTATTTTATGATATGCAATTTGAGAAATTACTTGCCTTCTTTACTGTTACTTCTGCAGAAAATGTTATATTGCTTAATCATAGTTGTTTAATAGAGAACAATCGGTGTCGAGACATTGACGGAACTACGTGTTTTGTTTCTGATACAGAAAATGAGTTTTTTTTAGCATTTATTCATCCATCTGTTTTTTAATACTGGCATCAAGGCCGTATATAGAATTTCCAGCAAAACAGATTTCCTTCGATCAAGCTAAGATTAGGATCACAAGAATTTGAAACGAATTTTTAAATTTGGGGAATATTTTACAAGCCCTTGTGACGTTTTCGAAGAGTTCTCCTTTAAATTATTTTAATAAGTAGATAAAAGTGTGGTTAATAATTTGGTGTGTCCGATATTCATTAAATTCGCCGAAAATATTGAACATTATATTTTTTTAAAATCTGACATCACTGTAAATATTGAGTCTAGACATTTTTTTCTATACCAAATCTATTCTATATTAATCTTTTAATTAGTTCATGAGCTTTAAGAAATATAAGTAGTCTTTGCTTAATTTTGAGTGAACATTTTCCACAAATCAAAATGTTTAGAAACTACCGCTCCAACTAATATTAATCAATTGGTAAAGATATTCCATATTACGCTTAATTATATCATATTAGCCATTTTCTTAAAATTTCTAAATTTTTAATAAGATATGTACTTTTATGGACGCAGAACTGTCCGGAAGTCGAGGAGATGCACTTTACTACATTGCAAAGGTTGATCTTGGTTGTCCGGGTGACGCCGCGTCGAAGGCTGTGTTGCTCGTCGGCAATACAGCCTTCGACGCGGAGTCACCCGGACAGCCAAGATCATCCACATGACTCCGGCCGCGGAAGCCTACGACTTTACATTGCAAGGGCCAGACGCCAGAATGGATTCCTCTTATTTTGCTTTACACTCACCTTATCAGGTTTGCAAAGACATCAAGTCAGCATCAGACAGCTCATCAGGTCAGCTTCACACTGACATCTGTATGTGCCAGCACACAATGCTCGATAACAGCGCAATTCTCAACATGCATCCGAGACCCTTGACCGAGGTGGGGCCGCTTTGGCAAATCGAGGTTTACTAGTTCTCTAGGTTGGAGCCGGAGTCCTATGCCACTCACGTGCGTTAGGTAGGCCCCTCCTCAATTACCCGGATACCGGAATTGATTGATTGATAAGTGATTCCGGGCGCGTCAACTTCTAAGTTCATTAGTCTCGTAAATGTAGTGCATATTTTCATCCGAAGGTGACGGTGATCTTCCCTCAAAGAATGGTGAGATCTGGCGCCGACCTACCATGAGCTAGCGAGGTTTTCCCCGCCAGATATCTCCCACCAGCAGGGCTTTGACCCAGCCGGGACAAACTCTAAGCTCCCGACTAGTCTCTCGACATGAGGGGAAATCTAGTGCACGTAAGTGTGTGTGTGTAAATAAGAGGTGGGGATAGCACAAGGATGAGAAAGGAAAGATCGTGCGCGGTCCGTGGTCTGCTTATTAGGGTACTGCTCCGGCAGTCACCAGGCATTGATCGAAGAAACAACGTAAAACTACCTATTAAGCACCCGTCCGCTAGAATTTCCTCCAGACAGTGGATGAACTCGAGATTGTAGGATTCTAATTCGACGAATCTCGTACCCAACAGGGCGCCACCCGGGGTAGGCGTCGTGACAAATTACGTGAACTTCACACCTTCACTCGTCTTCTCGCTGCGTCTTTTGGACACTGTCCACGTAAGACGGGCAACTGGGCAGCAGGACTGGTACATTTTAATTCTTCGAAAGAGCTTTTGTATGTTCATATTATTGTAAAAAGCCCCAGAGGAATGTATTGTGTCAAATAGAAGAATCACAGCAAAAGTAAAGCGTCACTAGCCGCGAAACATTATGTAATCGAGTTCAAACATGCGAATGTTTTGTACGGGTTCAGTTAGCATTATATTACGCAATCATTACAAATAATAGGAGACAGTAATTGCTGTAGTTTTTATATATATATTATTTGCTCAACTTAAAATATACATGGTCTACTTATGAAAAGTTAAAAATACAACTTAAAAATAATTAATTCACATGTTGGTAAGATAGTGCATTAACTATTAAATTACGAGTATTATAAGACTGTATTTGAAATGCTTTAGCGATGAATTCAGCTACCTTCTAGTGTCCTTATCAATGTAATTTGCAGCTCTTAAACATGGAAAATAGACCTTTCCTATTCGTTGTCTGGAAGGTGTTAGTTTGCAATACGTAAAGTCAATAAAACATTGACTGGATACAACGAAAAAGGAAAAGAAAAACTTGGAGGTATTTGAATTAACATGACTCCCATCTAATAAAATAGGAATGATCTCAAGACTATACTTGTTAGTTTCCATGAATTCGTAATAAAACTAATGTAAGCAACTCATACGAAAGAGTTTCGCAAATGCATTACAAATTTCCACTTCATTTATATCATTTGAAAACAATTTTTCGTTCGTACGTCAAAGACTCCCTTTGTGTAGTAGTTAAATCCATATTTGTTTTATTAAATAAAAATATTCTCTGATGAAATACAATTGCAATAATTATTTTATATTCATGAATTCAGCTATTTAGTGATAATAAATACGTACTTTCAAAAATATACTTACTTCTTGTTTATATTTATAATGATCTGACATTAGGTTTGCTTTTTTTAAATAGAAGGGGATTGGTTTTCATTCAAAATATACAGTTAATGGCGAACTTTTTTTTTACCTTTTTATTTGTCGATATATTTTGTTACTGTCTTTATTTCCTCAAAGCTCTTTTTATAATATTAAAGAAGATTTTTCCTTCTTCTCTGAGAAATAGACGACAAACAACCTACATTAAAAACAGAAGAAGAAATAGATAGTGACTTACCAGCAAAACGACTGTAGCAATAAGTGCAGCAATGCAAAGACGATGCATACCTGAGAAAAAGAGAAAAAAACATGAGATGTCAAGAGTCGCATGACAAACATGCAATCCAGTAATTTTCTACTACTTTCAACTTCTAAAGGCATGCCAAGATATTATCGCAAAATGATGAAATGCACGAAATCTTTTGCAAATATTTTAGATTCCAACAAGTTGCTGTACAAAAGAAAAATGGAATATGTGACAATAATGCAAAACAATGGAAATTAAATTACTAGTTGAATTAACACAGAAAATGTTCAAAGAGCATGTAATATTTTGGAAGGATATTTAACGAATAAATAAATGAACACAAATGAAACTATTAAAACAAAGTCAGGGAAATAGAAGTGAGCGATTCATATGCTACTAAGTGTCGACCTAATTTCTCTGCCTCCTGGAATGATATTTAAGACATTGGAGGGTCACAGAAGTATTTCCCACAATGTTTCTTTTATGTTATTTATAATTACAAAAAAACCTAGTAAGCATATATAAGAGGATAAGAGCATAAGAGGATATTAAGTAAATTCAAAAAACAATAATTAAACAATGATATATTATCTTTGTTTTTACGCAGAATTGAAGGATTAGATGATGGTGTTCAACATAATCCATATGGAGGATTTAGCAATTTATAAAGAAAATGAAACATTGCTGTGAATGGGCGAATGTTCGTTGCCAGTTTAGTGGAAAATTCATAAAAGGAAACATAAAAAATACTAGAAAAATGACTCACTATTGCCGAACGATGATCTTTGTTTTATCATTAGGTAAAGTTTCAATATTGTTGTGAGGGAATGTTCAATTATTTTAATTTTAATAACTATATTCCCCACTGAAATATAAATGACAATTTAAGAAATTCTTGTTCTCGAATACCAGCTTTATCATGTGAGACCGAATTGCAGATTTAAATCGCTACTATTAGGGTAACATTCATATTCACAAATGAAAAGACTAGTCAAAGAAATATAAATGTTCGTCACCTTAAATTACAATCAAGTGAAAATTCAATAATTTTTTCCTGATAGATATGATAGTTTGGTTAAATTTTAAGTGAATTGTTACTTGGCATTGGTCAGTGAGCTCATGAGAAACCGTGCGAACCCTACACTGTTGTGTGAATGACGAACAAGGCAGAACGAAGGTGTCACCGAGACTGACGCAAGTGTGATGTATTTTGCCATTTGCTGCGCCCGCACAACGGACAACGCGCTCCTCATAAACCACACAGTACCTTACGCCCTTGTTTATCTCCCCGACTAAGTGGCAGGGCGCCCACGGCTGCAAGCAGAGCTTCCTGGACGCAGCGGCTGACCTCGCAGGCCGCGCGGAGGAAGACAAATCGAGGGGGCCGTGACGGGAAGACGCGGGCACCGCCATTAGGTGGCCGCGACGCAACAATGCCTCGACTGCGGGCACGCTAGGCGCGCGCACAACAGAGAGCGGGCGGAATGGCAGCGACAGTGGCGCCGCCACCGGCGGGAAGGCGCGTTGCGAGCGATATGAAAACAAAGCCCCCCTGCCCGTGGATCACCGGCTTCGCGCGGTTATTTATGCCTGCGGATCCGAGGCGTAGCCACCACCCATTAGTTCGCGCGCCTCGCAGCTCTCCGGTGGGCCCGCTGCACCCGTGGCGGTGCTCTCACGCTAGATGGTGCAGGCACTGCACCAGCCGCTTTCAGCCATTGTTGGTTCTGATATGCAATCAGCTGCTTAAACCTTGCGTTACATTACCGCTATACGAGATTTTTCACAACATATGTTATGTTTCACCCGTAGAATTCTCACAATTAATTTTTGATCTTTCAAAAATGTTCAATTCTGTTATATGAATGAGAAGGAAGCTGAAGTCCACTACCGGTTGCAAAGACTGAGACTGAAAAATTAGAAGATTAAAAGTAACTGTCACCACATACTAGTTCCCAGATTACATACGTTGCATCCAACTCTTTCCGATATGACATCGAATAAACATG
This sequence comes from Teleogryllus occipitalis, assembly GCA_011170035.1. Classification (NCBI taxonomy): domain Eukaryota; kingdom Metazoa; phylum Arthropoda; class Insecta; order Orthoptera; family Gryllidae; genus Teleogryllus; species Teleogryllus occipitalis. The sequence continues at coordinate 31,943 of BLKR01003520.1, read as the reverse complement.
TTCTTCTATTTTTGGAGTTGAAACTCGTTGTGTCCTGTACAAGAACACAATTTTATTTTACAAAATTAACTCAGAAATAACATTTTATCCGTTTACACAATCTATCGCCCTGTATCAAGCAGTCATCGGTTGTTATGCAATAATCTGCCACACCTTCTTCTGTCGTTGTTGAATACAATATTTCACAATATGTACAACTCACATGCAATGTTCAAGTTGTGAAGTGTCTACGTTTCAAATACCGTTCTTTCATCGTACTTAAGAATTTTACTAAATGTAAGTAAATGTTCTTCCTGAATAAAGCGAGAATTAATTTGAATATATATTTGAAGTGTATCTGAGCTCCCAGATTACAACCAGCTTTCAAAAGTGATGTACCTTTATTATAGTATTATGAACCCGAAATAAAGATTTCCGTGATATTAAAGATTGGTTACATTTGAAAGATATTTGCAATGAAACATTCGCGGAGTTCGTAACAAAAAATCTAAATTCTAAATATCTAAAATCTAAAATCTAAATAAATAAAAGACTTGTACCCTTGCGTGTTATGCAAAAAAGGTTTCTGGACCAAGGAGATATTTCGATATTCAATGAGTTGATTCCAATTTTGCAATTTAATTATTTGTGTGACCTGAATATTATAATTGCGGTTTGGGGGACACGGAAGCGGAAGGGAGATACAAACAAGTGAGGTTGCACATGTCGGTTACCACATAGCACGAACACATTATACACTATGATTTCTGTTAAAATTCAAAAAAAAAAAAAAAAAAACTATAATTTTTAATTTTTCCATTTTAATTTCATTGCTAACGTGATTCATGATTCATTTATTAATAACTATACCATGCATCAAATGAGGAAAAATAACTTTTTTTCTGATGAGAAATAAAATTTTAAATATCTAGAGGGTAAAATGAAACATTTAAAATAGAATCATTCATATAAAGCTTCTATTAAGTAGATGAAACTAAAATCTTCACTTGCACAATTAAAATATGTTAGTATTATATTTTAAAGCACTAGCTCAGCCAGGCCTACAATTTTAGCTCAATGGCAATTAAAGTGTTAGCTCCGTTTAACTTTTCAATGTAATGTGCACAATTGTATACAAGAATAATCTATAATCGCCCGGCACTAAGATATATTATGTTAATTTATATTACCATGCCGTTATTATTTATTCATCATTTTTAAATTAAGTTTTGTAAACTAGTTTTAAAATTGCACCGTACACATAACGTAATATGAAGGGCTTGGGGCATTTACAAGAAAAGCCACTCTAGCCTCATCAAGTCTCCCGCTGTATGAAAATGTAAATATTTGGATTTTTCTAGAAGTGATCGCACTATTTACTGCCACAAGCCATTGATAAATACGAACAAGACAAATTATCAAAAAGACAAGGTACGCTTTCAACAAGATCGAGATAGCGGGGGGCTTGATGTGGCTTACCTTCTTACTGATCTTTCATATTTTATAATGAATAGTTAATGAATAATTTAAATTGTTCAGATTAAAGCGAATCATATCCAGGTCTTTTGGATGACGCTCAGTTGCTCTTACTGAGCTACCAAGACGACATACGCTTTGTACTAATTCTGAGTCATGACGCACTGCCCGTTGGTGACCCAGGGGAAATCGAGTTAATTACTGATGTATTTATAAACAGTGAATCAACCAGGGAGGGTATCGCCACATACCTTCATCGCGACGCGTCGACAGCCCTATGCCCATTCCACGCGCTCTTGCATCAACGCGATGGGGCCCCTCGCGGCCAGCGATTACGTCACCCTTCCCATCTGCAGGTGGCCGCGCGCGCCCCTCCCCCTCATTACGTCACGCCTCGCCCCCCTCCCCGGCCGCGGGCCATCACCCTCGCCCGCGCCAGTAAAATATGGCAGCCGGCTCGGACTAATAAACGGCACCTGAGGTCGGCTGTGGGTCAGTGAGGCGTGCCCGCGCCCTATTACGGGCGCCCCGCATCCACCCGCTCGCATCCTCCACATCACCAGTTTTCTCCCGATCCCATGGAGATACATTCTCCTTCTCCCCGCTTCTCCGTTGTCCTCATCGTGGCCCTCCTACACCTCTTACACCTCCGTCTCTCACACTCTTCTCGTTCTTGCCGTTCCCGTCTCCCTTCCCAGCCCTATCTTCTCTCCTGTTCCTGCTCCTCCCGAACACAGCGTTCCCCACCCCTGCCCTCCTGCCTCCATTTACACAGCCCCTCTTTTCCAGACCTCACCCTTCTCGCCTATCCTTACTTGCACCTGTGTACTCGCCGCCCCAACCTTCCTTTCACTCTTGCACTTTTACACTTCGCTCTTGATGGCTGAGACGGCTCAGGGTGACGCTTCAGCCCCTGCAGCGTCTTGACAAGGAGGTGCTACATTTCGAGTTCCGAAGGGTCGGTGACGGATTTTCGACTCTAGCAACGTAGCTTGGCCAAATTCATCAGCTGTCCGGGAGAAATTCTAGGGGCAGGCTGCACTAATTAGTCATCTTCCGATCATTGCAAGCGAAAGCCGGAGTTGGACGTTTACAAACGTGGCACGGACCGCGCGATCTTTTTTTCAAGGAGTTCTCTCCCATCTTTCCTTACCACTTCTCTTCCATTACGCACCCACACGCTCACTATTACACCCATAGAGAGTGGGGGATTTTGAGCTCCTCCCGGCGGTGCCCCACCGGAGGAGATACCAGGATGAGGAAACCCCGCAAACCGACGTGTTGTTCGGCGCCGGATCTCACGTTAGGACGATGGAGGAGCATCGCCACGTCACTAATACAAGTTAACGTGAACTACTAACCATAGCCACAGATGCCCCCGGCAACGAAATAATCAGTCAATATTCGCTCCCTCTCTCCCAGGCCTCCCTCCTCTTCCATCCACATTCCTCACATCTACGCCACTCGGCTCTCCCCCGTTTACCACCGTTTCGCATGCCCTTTTCGTTTTTGTCGTTCCCATCTCTCCCATCCATCCTTTCCCAGCCCTCTCCTCTCCTGATCCTGCGCCTCCCGAACACAGCGTTTGCATCCCCGCCTTCCCGCCTCTATTTACACAGCCCCAATTTTCCCAACCTCACCTCTCTCGCCCTGCCCCAATCCCACGGTTCCACCTCCGCCTCCATCGCCTTCGCTCGCGCACGGCTCAGTGGCGGCCCGCTGGCGGAGGCGGAGAAAAATTAGCCGCGCGTCGCTATGAAACAATGGCGACAGCCGCGGAGCGCCGCCTCCCGCGGAGGCGACGGAACGCTGCGCCGTTGCTGGAAGAGCTCGCGCTCGGAGAGCATTGCACTACCCGTTCGGTAGGGCACTGCTCCGGCATTCGCCTGGTGTTGATCGGAGAAACCACGGAAAACTACCGATCAGAAAAATTCTTATTACGGGGCCCTGATAACGAAAAAGTTAATAAATTCAGTTGCTAAACTTAGACAAAAAAATCTTGTAACACGTGGTGTAGCCCGAATCCATGTTTTGTGGATTCTTAATACTGAAAAATCGAATGATGGCAAAACGCCTGTCCGTCCGTCTGCGAATAACGCTAGCTGCTAAACCGTTAAGCCAATTTTCTCCAAAATTTATATTCCTCAATCGATCTGGCTGATGACGCGGCTCCCTGAATTTGAAACCCATATTTTAATTTTCGGGAGTACTTTACATGAAGTCCCTGGAATATTTTCAAAATTAAAAAAAAGGCTCCATCGTTTATGATTAAATTTTGTTGTTGGATAGTGTAAAGAACGTTTAAGGTAGTGGTACAGATTTCATGTTCGTTGAAAACTTTGACTTTTCCAAAATTGCAAAATTTCAAATTCGGCGTCTTCCTACAATTATGAAAATAGAGATTTGCTTCCTTAATTAAATCTGTTTCTTAAAGATATGTCATGTTCAATTTTTCGAAAATTTGAGTACATTTTGGCGTAATTTTGCGTGAAAATAGGATGAGAAAGTACGTGCTGTTTTAGCACCACTAGTTTTCTTGGGATATCTCGAGATAAACTGATCAAAAATCTGAATGTAAATTCCATTATTTGGAGTTACGAACAGAAAACCAGTGTTTTTTTGAATGCAAATGAAACATGCAGTAAATTTCGAAGATAGTGATCACAACTATTTCACTCACTTTTCTTGTGTAGTTGATCTTGGGAGAATGTTATTTGCCATGTATGTTTCAAATGTATTGTTGATATATTTTGACAATTTTTTATTGTTAATATATTTTGACAACAAATGTTTAGGCTTTCGTAGCCGCAGTAAATGAAAACATAGATATCGATGAACGATGTCTTTGTCAGGGTAACTAACATTTGGGTCATTTTACGAACACGTTCTTTAAGGTTAAATTGATTTAGGGGGCATAGCCCTGAAGAAGGCTATCGTAAGACATCCGAAACGTTGGCAACCATGTGTAGGGGCGCAGCGTCTCTCAGGGAGCCAAGATTCCAAATATCTTGCCCTCCACTTTTCATTCTCCCTTCCCTCAATCTTCTTACTCCCCACTCCGCCCCGCGACAGATTTGTAACGGCTGAAGATATCTCGCGGGCGCTTTTTCCGTCTAAGGGTAACACGAGTCGCCGTCTTCCATTCGTCAGCGACAGTCGATCTGCGGGACACTTACGGCGAGCAGGGCGAGGAGTGACGGGGCGGGGAGGGGCGGGACGAAGCGGCGGGACAGGGCGAGGCCTGGCAGGGCGGGGCGAGGTGGGGGGGCGGGTCTGGTCGGGGGCGGGGCGAGGCGAGGTCGGAGCGGGGTGGGGTGGGGCGCGGCGGGTCGGGGCGGGGGCGGGCGGGGCGAGATGGGGCGGGGCGAGCGGGGCGGGGCGGGCGGGGTGGGACGGGGAAGGTCGGGAAGGGGGCGAGGCGGGGCAAGGCGAGGTGGGGCGGGTCGAGACGGAGTGGCGGATGGCCGGGGCGGTGGGTGGGACGGCGGCCTCCTCAACTGCGATCCATCATGGCTGACAGCGCTGCTGCCGCGACGACGACGACGCCGAGCGATCGTCAACTTTTCGCGACGCCCCCGACCGCGTTGACCGCCCGCCTTGCCGGCGCTGTCCGTGTCAATTTAGTTTGCTTACTTCGCTGACAACACGACAGCGATTCCGTTTGATAGATTGGACAAGTGTGTTTTCTGTTGCTTTAGCGCAGCAGAAGTTTCGACAGGTTGGTAACAGAAATGTGTCTTCGGTTTAAGTTACAGTAATATACTATATTCAACCTCGTTCAATGTGGTCAGTTTTGTTTTTAATACACACTAATATCAGAACACTAAACTTGTTTGATAATTGTGGAGTAGAAAGTAAAAGGGAATGAGGACAGAATGCCCATTAAAAATTCATGAATCGAAAATAAATGTATTCTCGCTGAGAGCCAGCAAAAAAAGGGAGATTATAATTGGGTTTATGTTAAAAGAATGTTACATATGATACACTAAAATTTAATAGTGTTTCATTTGATAAAGTGAGGAATTAACAAGCTTTTATGTGCATACGAATAAACGAAATACGAAGTTAGATGGAATGCAGTTCTTTCATTTATTTTTTCTTAAAGCGTTAAAAATTGAAGCAAGTGAAACACGACGAACTCTTCAATTAATTTGAGTGCATAACGCACTTTTTCTTTCTATAAAAGTTGATGATAAATAGACCAGAAGTTACGTAGGTTCTGTCAATTGATTTCGCCTCAGAAAACAAGGATTAAAGCAAAAAAGAAGTTCACTAAACAAACTATAACACAGTGGAATAGAACAAGTAAAGCTTCAACACATTTTCCGTCAAAAGATACTAGTGAATAAAATATGGCGCTTAAGCGGCAGAGTATCCATTTGTTGACAAAAAGTTTCCCCGAGTTCAAGTTTGTTATTCTGTCAGGTCTGGGTAAATAAATGAGCAATTGGGCCACCCAAGTTTGCATGGCACAGTAATTTAGGACTAGCTTTGCTTGTGATATCATTTTAAATTTTAATTTACATCTTCCTTTAAGTACAAAATGTAGAATCTGAATTATCCTTAGTACGCTTTGCTCAGCGCATATGTGTGTGTCAATGTGTGAGAATGACTGCAAATGATCAAATTACGTAAATGAACAATTGCGCATGGAGACATACATTTTTTCCACAGTATAAAGAAAAGAGCTTTGAAAAAAATTACTTAAAATTTGACTTGTTAAAAGTGAGAGGAAAGTATGCTTTTCAATGTCTTCACAAGAGTTTGGTATTTTTTTTTCACGACTTAACATTAACACCAGTATCTGTGACCATGAAGAGTAAGGAAACATCACGGCCAAGTTGGAATCAATGCAAATACAAATGTCTCAATAAAGGTAATGTATGAATCTTTTACTGAGCATGTTGTAATTGTGGCAGAGTGGAGTGGTCTTTTAACAGCGGTGGTCTTTCAGAGAGGTTTCACTGTATCATCGTTTAAAAGTTTAATATACTTGTTAGCCCATTTTCCCTCTCGCCTCTTTTCCTCCTCTTCTCTGCCTTCGTTATGGGACGTATACCAACTGCTTCCCGCAGTCACCTTTTCCTAAGCCGTTTTCCTACCTCCCAAAAAGACATAGCTCGACTCCATCCCGTTCTGTTTTCTCCTTAATACGATGTTTTTCTCCTTAGTAGCTTGATCTCTACGTTTCTCGTGGTCTGCTTATCTGATTCATATTGATCGATTATAACTAAATCTACTTCTGCCTTCACGAAACATTTGCAAGTTCTGTTAGAGCACTGTCAACGCTGGAAACCACCGTTAAAAGTTTGTGGAAACAAAACATTACAAAACACAATATTTGATTAAGAAACGTCTATCTTCAATATTGTTGTTGTAGGAAAATTGAACTTTTGCAGTTTCTAAAAAATTAGAGATTTGAACGAAAATCAATTTGAGAATGAACGAAATTATATCTGAGGTATTTTAAATAGTTCTGTGCTCAATCCAAGGGCCAAATTTAATCAAAACATTTGGAGCCATTTTAAAAAAAATGTTGAAAATATTTTTGAGGCCTAATGTAAAGAACCCTCAAAATTCCAATATACGTTTTACACTCGCAGAACCTAAGAGTGCGTTTAGATCGATCGGGGTATCTCAATTTTGAAGAAAATTATCTGAACGGTTTAGGCGTAAAATATATCATTAAGGAACATATTTTATTTAGAGAAAGAATCTCTATCTTCATAATTGTAGTTGTAGGAAGACGCCAAAAAAATTTGAATTTTTGCAATTTTCGAAAAATCACTTTTCGGCGAAAAAGAGACCTGCATCATTCTTTTAATCAGCCTTCAAATATCCAAAAGCAGAATTTAATCACAAACGATGAAGCCATTTTTTTGAAAATTTTGAGAATGTCCCAAGGGCATGATGCCTTTACATGATGTAAAGTCTCCCCCGAAATTAAAATATCAGTTTCAAGGGCTGTCCCATCAGTCACATCGCATGGGAAATATCATTTTTGAAGAAAATCGTCTGAACGGTTTAGCCGCTAGCGTTGTACATGGAGGAACAGACGGTCGGTCAGACAAGCGTTTGACGTCATTCGATTTTTCGGTATTAAAGACCCACAACACACGGATTCTGGCTACACTACATGTTATTTTGTTTCTAAATTTAGATACTAAATTTCAGTACTTTTTTGTTACCCGAGCTCTGTAATAAGAGTTTTCTACAGGAAGTGTTTTCACACAGCATTACATAACTTTCTCTCTACTGCGTGAAAGGTAGCAAGAAAGTAAAAAGCGAAAGGGAATTAGCTGGGAAGAAACTGACCGCGGGATGCAGTTGGACGTTTGCGTCCCTCGCAGTGAAGGAACCTCTCTCACGGCATCCGTGCGGAATGTCGAATCCCGTGGGGCTAACACGCGTGTCCGCACCCACGCACGCTGACGCGACCGGAACACGGTCAGAAACACGCCCCGCTGGCGCGGCCCTTCCTCTCCACGACCTCGCCTGCATCACCTCACGACCTCGTATCCCGTCACCGTCACAATCAATAGAATCCCCCAGAGATACTCTCCCACCACCTCCGCCTGAAACGAAGCCGCACATTTTCTATTATGAGTGGGTGCATTGTTTCTCACAGTGATTGATTGATTTTTTTGCGTTTCCGGGCGCGTCAACTACTTTGGTCATTAGTCCCGTTAGTGTAGTGCATGTTTTCTCTCCGGAGATGGCGGTGATCTTCCCCCGCTGGATGGCGAGATCCGGCGCCGACATACCGTCGGCTAGGGAAAGGTTCCCCCTAACCAAGACTCTCCCACCAGCAGGGCACCGCCCCAGCCGGAACAAGCTCTAAGCTCCCGACCGGTCTCCCGGAATATGTGGTAGTGGAGTGCATGTTAGCTTAAGTGTGTGTGTAAGGGGAGAGGATAGGAGAAGGATCGCGCGCGGTCCGTGGTCCGTTTGGTAGGGTACTGCTCCGGCATTCGCCTGGTGTTGATCGGAGAAACCACGGACAACTACCGATCGGAGCAGCCGGCCGCTGGAATTCTCTTCCAAACAGCGACTGAATTTGACCTAGCTGAAAGGCTAGTGCAGAAAATCCTGCCGGCATCAGGACTCGAACCTAGGACCTCCCGGTCAGAGGCGCGGGTGTATTGTTTCTCACAGTGAGTGCCACGAAATAAAGTTGGAGTGCCGCGAAATTCATGTACTAAAGAAAATTTGAATGTACTTAACTTGAAGACTAATAAATTTAAACTATTATTATAAATATTGACAAGATATTTGTGATATTTTTGAAATTTAAAAGGAATTTTTGCTTGTTGCTCAGAAAGGGAGGGATTCCCAAAAAATATTCCTAATTCTTCATGCAACGAAGAAAGTCGCTCTCCTGTTTAATTTTAAATGTGAACTATTGTTCAAAGGCCTTGTATGCATAGATACGTTGTTGAAAACTGAAGTAGTTTTGGTTATTTGAAATCCTTTTGTAGTCGTGTTTACTTTTACAATGTGACAGTACTACAATATTCCCCGCAACGAAAGAGAGCGTCGGGTACTAAAAAGGACAAAAAACTACTGTTTTCATACGTTTCGTAAAACGTTGTTTATACAAAAAGCTCAACCAGCAATAAATGTATTCATTTCTTGCATTGATTATCATCCTGCTCAATAAAAGTAAAATATGATGAAGGATGAAATAATGGAAATCATCTTTGTCAACTTGGATACATCAAGAAAAGCGCGCCCCGTCATCAGCAGTATCCTTGCATATGCGCCCTAGGCAGCTGGTGTGTGGATTTCGGGTGATTCAGTGCCTTGGTCATAGGCCGTGAGTTTCGTGATGGCTACGTCCCGTACATCGCGCAAACGTGTAGTAGCTAAGCTATTGAATCTGTATAATGATTAAGCGAATGTTTCGACGCAGAAAAGGCGAAAGCCAAGGCTTTATTATCTGTCGACAATGTGGGTACAGTTGTGACTGCACTGCATATAGGTCCCACATTAGGAATAGAGAACGAAGCCACCCTGACGCATCAAGTTTGCAACGTTTTGGGAGACAATAAGGTTCTGCAGGTTATGAACATGAAATCTAGACGTGTCATTGCATTTCGGAATGTTTTGAGTTATTGATTGATTGATTGATTTTTTCGTGTTTCCGGGCGCGTCAACTGCTTAGGTCATTAGTCCCGTGAGTGCAGTGCATGTTTTTTCTCGGGAGATGGCGGTGATCTTCCCCCGCTGGATGGCGAGATCCGGCGTCGACCTACCGTCGGCTAGTGGGTTTCTCCCTAACCAGAACTCTCCCACCAACGGGGCACCGCCCCAGTCGGGACAAGCTCTAAGCTCCCGACCGGTCTCCCGGAATATGTGGTAGTGTAGTGCATGTTAGTGTAAGTTTGTGTGTAAGAGGATAGGATAGGACAAGGAAGTGGAAGGACAGATCTCGCGCGGTCCGTTTGGTAGGGTACTGCTCCGGCATTCGCCTGGTGTTGATCGGAGAAACCACGGAAAACTACCAATCGGAGCAGCCGGCCGCTAGAATTCTCCTCCAGTCAGCAGCTGAATTCGACCTAGCTGAAAAGCTAGTGTCGAAAATCCTGCTGCCGTCAGGACTCGAACCTAGAACCTCCCGGTTAGAGGCGCTGCAGTGACATCAGTTGATGCACTGAGCTACCGCTACCAGTATTTGAGTTGTCATTTATCTTTCATGTAGATAGTGCCTTGTGCATAGTAATGTATGGCAACCGCGTGTCGAACAGTCAGTGTCGCTTAAACGCTGCCAGTACTATAGAACATACCTCTCTTATAGAATCATTTGTTCAGGTGCTCCAGCTCTTTCGGCCAATTACTCCTTGTGCACCCTACTCCATTAGCCTGCCAGCTCGGGCAAAACCTTGTCTCAAGCTCAAACCCAAGTAACGGTGTGTCACCGCCTATTCCCCATCCTGTTTGTGCGCATTTCATTCCGCAAATCCTTCCTCGGGTTTCGACCTTCCTTCCCGAGAATCCATCTCACTGCGTGGGAAGGAGCCGCGCGTTGCGACCCGCAGCTGTCACTTCGCGTGAGAGTCGCATGAGGGTCGCCGCCAGAGCGCAGTGCGATCGCCTCGCGTCAGCGACCGATATCTCTCACACTGGACTGCTTCCCGCGGGAAGCGCTGATGAAGAATCCCGGCGCCTCTGCCCACGCCACGCGAGAAAAGAGACGCGCGTTCCGCGGGGGCGTGGCCAGTCGAGCGTGCTTCCACACGCCGAATGCCGCTGCGAATACGGATCGCTTGCTAGACTGGAATGCTTCAATTCGTGCGTAGGACAGATCGTGCATCACAGGTCTCCGTGAGTAAAATGCACCTTGCAGCGAATAGATGAGGTACTGTTAATAAGCCACACAAGGTTTTGTTTCACTTCTTCCACACTCTTTCAGTGGCAATGATTAAACATTTTTGTAAATGGTAATTGCGCCTTCATTCTTTTTTAAGATTGTGAATAAATGTATTTTGTTCATTGGAATTTCGATTACTTCATTTCCTCAACAAAAATACTAGCTATTGTACTAATTAATTGGTACAATTATTTTTCTGTTGAAAAACCTGAAGCATCAAATCGATATTTTCACATTTTACAAATATTTTAGGCTATGAAAAGTAGATTAATTCCACACTCCCGAGTTATTTTTAGCTATTAGTCTCGTATTTGAAACAATAATGATACGTTGGGTATTTTCTCTGGCAACGAACACCACGTAATAATGGCTACTCTTATTTTTACTTTCTCGATATAATGCGTTTACGTAGTAAAGAGAAAGTGTTATAATGCTGCGGTGGAATTCGACGATTTTTCAACAGAAAAACTCGTTTTGTCAGATCCTACTAACGACAATAGTGGATAAATCTTGTTCCTTTACGTAGTAAATTACTCCCTTTAATATGTTTTGTTGACAGAATCCACATTTCGTAGGTCCTTGTTACCGAAAAAATTTCCGATTGTCGGATTGTCGGATTTTTCTACAATAAAATCCGTTCTATAAGAAATCTTTATAAAGGGTCATGTACATAAAAAAATAAATAATTTTCAATAAAGTATCCCAAAATGTCTATAAGAAAGTGAAAATTGGACAATAGTTATGAAAGATACCACAAGACAAGATATAGCAAAAGATAGTTACAAACTTACAACGATGAAAATAAATTTAAAAATTCGTGAAGAATTGGAATATGTAGTTTTCAAGAGAATATTAGTAACTTCTAATATTCTTGGATTCAACATATGGAAAGGACGCATGACAACTGATTGACGAAGAGAATCTCATAATTCCACCCACAAAAGCAAAGGAAGCCTGTCGAGGATCGTCCGAGTCCTGATCGATTCTGCCCGAGGAAGAAAAGGAGGACCAGAAACGGAGGTAAAAGAGGCCATGTTTATTTACCTTCGTTCATTACAAAACGTTTGGGAAAAACATACGCTCTTTACCATATGTTCAAATAACAATGCCAATAAACTATCACTAATATTGTCTTAATTGTAATGTCAACACTTACAACGAACGTTTTAAAATGTTTTCACTCTAGGAAAGATTACACTTCGTTGACGGAAGCGAAGAGAGGATGAAATGCAAAGAACGCGAATCAAACTGACCAAAAACGCCGGAGTTCTCGAAGTTAAATTTTCTCGACGTATCTCTAGAGAATTACGTCAGGTCAGCAAACAAGCAAGTAACGATGTAAACAAACCCGTATCCAACCTTCCATGGGCGACATCACTCGGCAAAGTACACAACAACAAATACACAGTCCTGCGGCGGATAGCCATAAATGTTTCATTTCAAAAAGTTTATCCTTCAGTAAGTCGCTTCAGAATTCTTTCAAATCTCCCGCGACTATGCATTTTAGATTCCTTTGAAACACAAAATCCATTAAAGAGTTACTGCAGAATAGAAAATTATCTCCCAGGGATGTTTCCAACACATTTAAGGTGAAAAATATAATTTTCCAGAATATGATATAAAACCAGCAAGGGTGTAGGCAAACTACATCACAGTTTACACTGTTTCTGTGTGAATAAATAAAAAACAGGATTCCATTATAATTCGATTTTCGTGTTAGGAGAAAATAGTGAGATGATTCATAAGAAGTAATCTACCTTTGATAAATGAAAGGGGCCTTTCATTACAGGTCTGGAGGTTCATCGGCTCTGAGTACTCCATTTTTTAGCATGGATTGGCAGAAATAATGAAAATCTAGGAATCTCTGAAATATTAAGTTGAGTATTTAATATTTTGGGTCATATCATAATACTTCCCCACTCCAGTATAAAGCATGAATGGCGATATCCGCTTGTCAATTGGAATACGATCTTAAAGCAAAAACCGAAGCTACGATGGCATCTTGGATAGGGAGATCCTAGGGTTCAAGTTCCGATCGCAACTGATTTTTGATATAGCTTAGCAAGATAACTTGGTCTAATTCAGTCAGTGTATTGTGTCAGAACTTGCAGCCGGCTGAATAATCGATGGTTTTCTGTAATTTCTCAGGTCAATTCCCAGAGAAGGACCGAACAGCTCCTTAACAAATAACATGGACACCGTGCCGTCTTATCTTCATTTGTGTCTCCCTTTTCTCTAACACACACGCTTACATCCACTGCACTATTACACGTATCGCAAGACCACTCGGGAGCTTTGAGTTGGTCTCGCCTGGGGCTAAGCCTCGCTGATCGAAATATCTCGGGTGTGAAAACTTCGCCAGCAGACGTTTATGTCAGCGCCGGATCTCACATTCCATCACGGAGCAACATCGATACCTCTCGGAATATAACACGTATATCAATTCACTTATAATACTAATGTCCATAGCAGTTGACCCGCGCGGAAACACAGAATAATTAGTTTATCAATCGATTAATCGATGTTAGGCGACATGGAGAAGATATTTCCAATTTTAAAACAATGATTTACTAACAGTAAGTGCGGAATGTTCGCACTGTTCCAGCTAGTACCCACAGAGAGCCATTGCATTGAATGCATTCCATATTGGTGGGGTGTATGTCTGGATACGTCACAGCCCTCAATATGTGGAAACTTTCCCTCACCGCTGATACAGCCTCACCACACTTCTGTCACAGCGCAGACAACGTAATCCCTTAAACTCACCAATGCCATAAGTAGCCGCCCGGGAAGCTTGCCCAACCGCACGGCGGCCTCGGTGCCTCAAAGGCAGCTAGGTGTGCTTGGCGCGGAGGGCACCGCAAGCTTTAACAGTTCGCGGAATGGGTTAGCGGAGGGCGTGTACATTTGCGCGTGTGGGCGTGGGCGCGCGCGCGCGCGGGAGGGCGTGTGTGTTCCTCCCCAGAGGCGGCGTGCGCTGGACCGAGGCGAACACGCACCAGGCGGACGCCGCTGTTTGCTGGGGTCATCGCCAGACGCGTGCCGGTGCGCGCAAATATTGGTCCGAAGGTCTCACGGCGGCAAGTCACGCCGCTTCGGAGGGCCGGCGATGCGAATGGCTCCGGACACCCGCACGAATTTGTCTACTATTACCCTGAGAAGTAATTCATTGCATGCAAATTTCTGTTTTTTATTCTTCTGATTTCTTTTCTCCCTTTGCTACCTTTTCAGATTTTCTTCTTTCAAACTTTCGTTCCTTTCCACCTTTTTTGATTCTCTTCTCCCACTCGTTCTTTTTATTTACTCTCTATTCTTTTCCTTCTCCCCATTCTTCATTAACAGTAAGAAATTTATTTGTTCTTGGCTTGCCGAAACCTGCGCTAACATTCTCTGTCAACTCTATGGTTCTTTCCACTTAATTATCCATATAAATTTGAACTAGTGTATGTTAATTTTCGTACACGTGAATCCTCGTTTGCTGTCTTGCCCAGATCGGCCAAAAAAGCTCTTACTCAAAACACAAGTTAGAAAAACCAAACTATTTCTGAATCGGCATCAACAGAAATCATGTAGAAATTTTGGCACTATATGAATCCGTGATTGACAATTTGAGATGGTAAGAATTTATCAAAGGTTAGGAAAAAATTATGCTTAAACGAGACAGTAGAAGACTCATGATTGAAAAATACGAAATGCAGGATTTCCAGCACAGTTCCGGCACATTGTTCCGACATGCACGATTTCCGTCACAAGAGACATCCACGACAAATGATTGGCACGAATGAATAAAAAACTTTGTTATCTAATTAACTAGCGCCTAATCACTAGTATCTAAACTGTACACAACACTTGCACCTGTAGAGAATTTTTTCGCTCCTGAATATTCTCCAAATCAAATTCATTTTGAAGCTTTGGAAATTTGAAAGTATCTTTTAATTTTTGAGATTACTTTATATTTTGTTTATGATGCATTTTCAAAAACTCATTTGATACTTATGTCCTCAAAAACTGATTCAAATTTTAAAAAAATACTTTCCTAATATAGCAAATCCCACTTAATAATACCAAGAAAGTTTTCAATTCTCTAGTTTTTTGAAAAAACATCTGCTTAAAATATTTTCGTTACTTTCAATACTGTATGTTTTATTAATGCAATCTATTGTTCACTATCACTTGAGTATTATTTCATGGAGAGATTTTTTCGAACTTACACATTTTGTGCACAATTTGCGGTGAATTGTGTTAATTGACAAAGAAGTACATTAATTTTTTTAATGGCTCAACATTTTTCTTTCAACATTTTGTTCGTTTAGACCGAAATATGTCATTTTCATTAATTTTGAGTTTTCAAAACTTGTAATATGTGGTATATTTAACAACCAATGCGTATTATTATTATTATTATTATTATTATTATTATTATTATTATTATTCACTTGAACATTTCTTGATGTAATTAATTTGTGGACATATGTATTACATATGGACTTAAAGTATTCCTTGATGAAGATTGTGTAAATGAAAAACGTTTTCGAGTAGATGATGACAATTGAACTTGTTATGCTGTGAGTAAAGCAATGTTGCGACGGAAGTTTACAAGCGATGGATGAAATATCCACAATAAATGAAATGCACTATATAATTGTAATTTGCCGTAACCGTTACAAGTAATACGAGAAAGCCGTGCTAGATCTACTTGTTACAATATTCACCCCTCACCATCTTATTCATTTTCAATTTCTTCGCCTAAATTACATAATCTGTCTTAATCATTTTTCTTGAGTTATTGAATCTGATATTATTATACTCATTAGAATTAATTTCTGCAGACATTTTTGGAAACCTAATTCCCAAAGGTCTTTAAAAAAACATTATCGAAAAATATCTTTCATATTTTATTTTAAAACAATATTTCATGTTATTTTTAACCACCAAAAAGCATGCGAGTGTGATGTACAGCTATATTTTCGAGAAACCTGAATTTATTTTATTAGAGAAAATCCAAGATGTAAATTTACAATCTTCGGAGAAAGGGTACAAACTATGCATCATTATTATAAAAACTGCACCTACTAACTACTTGAATCATATACTAGAAATACTATGATTAAGATTTTCATTGCAGGAGAGATTATCAGCTCTGGGACACATTTTTCTATTTTGGACCGTTTACTGAGAGAAGACTTCAACCACAGGTTAAACAGTCAAAGCAATGATATTCTAACTTCTTGGAATTTCAATTCATGAACTTCTCCCGAAAAGCCAATTCGATTTGATAGAAGTTCCGTGTAATTCCGAACTTATCGTATGATGCCTGATCAGCTTCCGCAACAAATATTATAACGTAGCAGCAAGCGCACGTCAAGGAATTTCTCGGTGTCGGTTCTCAGAAGAACAGAGGTTAGCCGGCCTCTGTGTTCTCGCAACCGATGCTCACGCGTGGACACAAGCCCTCGAACCGAAGCGTCTCGTATCCAATGGACGATTCTGAGGAGAGCTAGCAGAGAGGAGGTCAGTAGAGGAGATGATTGTGCTTGACATGCCTGCGCGCCGAGGTTCTCGCGTGGGCTCTCAACAGATGGGTCCTGTACCCGTCCTCGCTCTCACTCCGTCCTCACTCCATCACCCCTCGTCGTCCTGGTGCCTCTCCCATTTCTTTCTTCTAGGCCAGAGGTTGGGGGAGGCGGGTAATTTTGATAAGAGGCTGAAGCGTATGGTTAAATAAAACCCGTTGTTTGACTAGTGATTCCGGGCGGTATCCGCTATGGTCATTGGTCCGGTAAGTGTAGTGCATGTGCTTCTCCTCGGGAGATGGCAGTCATCTTCCCCCAGTGGATGGTGAGATTCTGCGCGGACCTACCGCCGACCTACCCAAAAACTCCGCTAGCAGGCTTTTCAGAAACTAAGTATCTCCCACCAACGGGGCACCGCCCCAGTCTGGACAAGTTCTAAACTACCGACCAGTTCTCCGCCGTATGTGGTGTGGAGTGTGTGTGTAAGTAAAAGTTGAGGATAGGAGAAGGAAGAGGAAGTAAAGATCGCGCACGGTCCGTGGCCCGTTTGTTAGGGTACTGCTCCGGCATTAATCTGGTATTGATCAGAGAAACGACGGAAAACTATCGATCAGAGCAGCCGGCCTCTAGAATTCTCATCCTGATAGCGACTGAATTCTCTATACTAAGCTATTCACTAGCTTCGACTACCTACTTCCTCTGATACCTGACATGAAGCCAATCAAACACACACACACACACACACTCTCCATAATTGAAGTTTTGGATACTTAACAGAATCCATTTTACGGAAAATTCATTTATCGACCTTCGCTGAAAGGAACAACACAAGTTGCTACAGCGAGTTAGATCGAAAGATAATCGCAAGTATTGCCACTCCGTAAAGTGGTTTTGAGGTTCACAAATTGTGATTATTAATAAGACACCCAAGCCTACAAACAAAACTGTAAGAATTCACAGTGGCAGACATATTAAACAAGTACTTTCATCCAGATGGAAATTGGTTGATTATCTAGTAAACAGAAAAGTTTCTCTCTGCCTCTTCTAGTTTGTTTTTTGCAGTTTGAAACTGATGTGTTTACTAACAATCGAGCTAATTGTTCGTCAAGCACTGCAGCCTGTCCATTTACATTACCTGTCATGATGTCTTTTGCGATCCATACTGCGCACAGTTCGGGGGTCATTATACGCTATTTGCCACGATGTGCATTACCAACTCTCTCATTACACGCAAAGCCTCTAGATCTCACCGTTCAATCTCCGTCATTTCATCTCCATCGTTAATAGCCTCACTGGCATTTCCAGTTGTCATTTAGGGTTGCCAATAGGGAACGAAATGTGAAGTAAAATAAACACATGGTCTCAAATGGTAAAACTTATTTGATGACCGTAATGTCAATTATCGTAACATATAAAATTACAATAACAAAGAATAAAAATAAAAGTTACCAGCAAGACTATTCAACAAAAAATTGTTCAATCCTTATTTTATAATACTCGGTAGAGTACGGGTATAAAGGAACCGCCAAAATTATCAAATTTATCTCAGTTTATGTAAGGGATAACACTCGTAAAGTCACGAACCATTGATTTAGTTTTTCTACTCCATGACTTTAATATTTTCATATCTGCTTTCATGTCTCTACTTTCATACCCAAATTGTGCGCGTAAATTTCATTTGTTACTTATATGACTCAGTCTCGAACTTGCTTGTCCGTTTATTTTAATCTCTGCCATTTTACATTCTTTTCATTCTCTCAAACATGAGCGCCTATGGAACGTAACGTTTGAGGGGAGGGGACATCAAGAGATGATTGAACCTCCCCGGAATTTTAGATAGAACCTTAGCAATATTTTTATTGATTTATTGAATTAATACGGAACACGCTGTAGATTAAAAACCGTCAAGTTACATTCCAGCTCTTCGAGATTTCAACAATATACACAGACATTATTCTCAGAAAAGAAAGCTCTACTATATTCTTCGAAGGAAGACGATAGCGGCAGCTGTGGTAAGAGCGGTAGTGATAGTAAAGATTGTGCTGATTCCTCATCGTCGTTTGATAGAAAACTGCAGGTTTGCAGGGAATTCCAATGTATCCACCAGTGCAGAAGCATCTTCACAATATTTTTTCCAAGCATTTTGAACTAGAAAGGACGACAAAAGATGATTGTGTATACAATGTTAACGTTCCAGTCATTAAACGAATAATTAACGTTATATTTTACACTGCCATAATATTTGTAACTGCCTTAAGAAAAATGAAATTAAAATTAAAGTTCTCTGTTTGGTTGCGTTGAGTTCATATACCAGTACAGTATTACGAAAATAAATCATGTGCTCAGAAATCAATAGTAACAGGACTAAGAATCAGTTTGAAGAGATCACCAGCGGAAGTGCAAAAAGACAGTTATATGTGTAAACATGTTTTGAACGAAATAAATTTGTACTAAGACACTTAAATTGTATACTAATGCACGTATAAATAGGGTTACCAATAGTCCTGCAAAGTTGATGAATTCACATGCAGTCGCCTCCGGTTATAGTGAACCCGAGTATAGTGATCCCCCGGTTATAGTCAACTTACGTCAGTGGTCCCGTTTTGCTTACATTACAAATAAGCATAAGAAGATTGGGTTATAGTGAACCTGGACCTCGGCTGTAGTGAACTTAGGAAGTAAGTCCTCGAAATTAATTGAATCTCGTATATTATTAGACTCCATAATTAAGGATGGAGATCGCACGAACTGTGGGGAAAGTTCTAATGAAAAATGTACGAAGCAAACAATTGAAAGTAATTGATTTTTTACGTACAAATAAAAATAGCGAAATCTTCAGTTCGTGCTGTCAATGAATTTTGCTGTATATTAATGTAATCAATTGTTATGGAGAAATTCCATTTCATTTTTATGTCATCGGATATACTAAACTTCTGATATAGTGCACCAAACATGTTAGTCCCAAGACGTTCACTATAACCGTAGTCGACTGCAATTAACCGATTCTCTTCCCCTCTCTCTCGTACACATACACTGGTTCAGCCATTCTCACGTTGACCCATTCACTCGAACATCCTTTCGATTATCCATCTCCCGCCCATTCCTCCCCCTACTAATCCTTGCGCTGGCCCACTCCACTCTCCCCGCTCCCCCTCCCGATCCTCCGGCCAGGTTTACCGCCGAAGCCCCGGCCTCCGGTTCGCGTCGCACGGCCGTCCGTCGGTCTTCGCTCGCCCACGCCCCGGTAATTAATGTCTGTCCACGTGGCCGCGCGCCGCAGCCGCAGCGCAAACCGAGAAGCAGGGGGCGGTGGCACAACAACGCGCAATCAATACGACGCACCTCACGCCTCCCCCCTCCCACGCCTCCGCCCAGAACCATCAACCGGGCCACGGCCCCGCGCCGCCACGGGCGCACCAGAAACGTGCCGAAACTGCGCCACTTTTGGGCCGCGAAAGCGCCACGGTCGTGTCACAAATGCGCCAAAACCGAACCGCAATTCCGCCGTGGCTCTGTCGCGAACGCGACAGAACCGTACTGCGCCTGCGCCACGAACGCGCCAACTGCCAACAACGTGTCACAATTGCGCCACCACTGCACCGCAACTCCACTACACAACAGCCATGATTCCACCGCCAAATCTCCTAAATCATGTCAAGAATGCACCTAAAACGTATCTCAATCGAAGTACGCCAGGATTCCGCCACACGCGCAGCAGAACAAACTAACGAACCAATCAATGAATCAAGTTTACTTATTTTTTGGCAAGGTTCCGGCCGTCACATCTGCTCTTCCGCGTGAACACGCAAATTATTCTAACCTCCTTTCGCAATCCAGCAGAGAAAGAAGGTTTAACTAGGTATAAATAGAGGATCGGTATAAATAGAGGCTTTTTTTAGGTTTGAGGATCTTGCAATAAATCTACAACATGGGACAGTGGACTTTGCTTCTCCGAAGGAGGATGTGCGAAGGAGCTCTATCTTTTAAAAATCCACGACTTCAATCGGATTTAAACTCGTGAACGTGGGTATAAACTGTACACTACGGTCACAGTTCAACGGAAATATCAGTCGTTTGCTACCGGACGGCCTTAAAGCGAATTCACCCGAATTTTTTTCATCATTTTGCATACGAAACACACCCGAATGTTGTACCCGAAATCGTACGAATATTCCCATAAAAGCGTAGTTCATTTTTAAACATTTGCGAGAAGCAAACGCTTCAAAATCTTCGTATATCACAGATGGTCTTGTTACGAGATGACCATGACTCGTCCTGATTTTGGGAGAATGAAACCGATCGAATCAAGCAAAACATCTTCGTCCGACTGTCTAGGTTTTCGGAGACCACCGGAAGAGGTCATTTGGGTTCATTATTACCATTTTCGTTTACCATCACCTGTTTCAACGAATCGGGCATGTCAGACGAAAACGTCCGCTGTTGGTCGATCGAAATTTTGGCCAAAATTGGCTTTACTGTGACCGCCGCCTTCCACCTTACAGCGTGTGGTGAGTATCACAGTTACACTAGCCGTTACCAAACTAAAGCTGCATCGCGCCACAACCATGTTACAAATGCACTTCAAACGTATCCCAACAGTACTACAACTGCTCCGCGCACCAGAACTGTGCCACATCGTGCCACAACCTGTTAGAAACGTGCCACGAACGCGTCATTGATATGCCACAACTGCGATGTCACTTCACCACGCACAAAGCTGAATCATGCAACAATTGCGCTTCCTGCGCCTCTACAATTGTTTCATGCTTATCCTTCGAACGCGCCAGTACCGTGTCAAAAGCGTATCAAAATCTTGATATGTCTACACGTTCATTACACAACCGTGTCACGTAGCATCGAAAGAAAGAACTCCGCTACGATTAAAGGACGGCTGTCATAAATATTCCTCGCCACAACTCGTCCGTGTCACGACCGCATCATAACACCGGAGTCACCATACTGGACAGACACCACAGTAAGACAACACCACAGTCACCATAAGTGGACAGTGAACATCCCACAACGCTGCCAAACCACAACCACGGTCGTTTTACAATCCCGACTTCTTCACTCCACAGTTCCACCATGGTCTTGAAGCAGCGGCGCCACCTCAATTCTGCCGCAAACGGAACACGACCAATCTCGTCGCAGCTACATAACTGCTATCATCTCACTACCGACTTCGTCCCACGTCTGCCCGCCTGTTCCTCTACCAGCGCCTCAGTCCGACCGCACCCTTGCTTCTCGCCTCGCAATCAACGTAATTCTCGTCCCGTTCCCGTCTAGCTTCACGCTCGCCTCATTCCCAGCTTGTCTCTTTTTCACCTGTAAATCGCCTCTTTGCTCTCGTCTGCATCGTGGCTCGTGCTTTAACTACTATTCATCTCCATCTTCCCACCCGCTTCCGCGATGGTGTCGCCTTGTTTCTCCCCTTTTCTGCCCCGCCTCCCCATTGATCTCCATCCCTTGTTTCACACCCTTCCATCATAGCGATCTGCCGCACTGGTCCATCCCGGTCGTGTGATCCGTCCCCCCTCCTGTAATCTGCAGGCGACCTCATCATCGGTGCATCTACGGGATTGCCAGAGTGAGAAGAGACGCTCTTCTGTGCCGGAAGTCAATTTGAGAAAGTCTCTGAAAACGTGGATACAGTTCTGACATTCATTGTTTTCACAACCGGTTCTCTCTTACGATTTTAAATAACTCCTTATTTATTTTATTTCAATACAATAAATGATTTATTAAACAAGGTAACGTGCCTCTTTAGAAAAGTTTTAATGCAACATGCTTTTACAGATTTATGGATACTGTAAATTAAGAACAATTCTGCCTGAAGGTTACAATAGTGATCACAAACCCAGATGATTATGTGAATATTTTGTATTTCTCTTCGTCATATGATATCAGCCGAAAAGTATTCAAGGCAAAGCCAGAATTTCACACAATTAGTCGCAACCCAATCTTCAAGATAATCAAATCAAGAGAGATTGTACTAATCAGAAATATGTGATTCAAAACTACAATAATTTTAACAAATTGACTGTAATAAATTTCAACTAGTACTGCGAAGCACAAAACGTTTAACAACCGGTTCTGTAAACTATAATAATTTTAACAACCGGTTCGCGCGAACCGGGCCAACGGAATGAATAACAGCACTGCTTGGGTACAAAAACACGGAGAATATTTTGGTTCCAGAAATAACATTAATAAACTGAGGAATAAAATTTACATACATACATTGGAAAAACTTTAACAGAGACATTTCATTTAAAATTGATAGCAACAAAATAATTTTGCAAAATCTACAGGTTCAAACATACGCTTTTCGAAGGTGTGTAACTTTACAGCAAATACAGAGCACCGAGTTTTAGAATTACGATGACAGCATGCAAAATATATACAAAGTATCGAATTATGTGGGCGATTCGTTAGCAATTGACATAGTTTTGGTGCTAATTTTCTCTTAAAATAATGATATTAATTTGGGTGATTTTTAATTGTTATTAGATATTGGATGTAACTGATTACTTAATATTTTGATTTACAATGCATATATTTTCATTTTCGTCCATTTAATGCCCTCCTCTTCGAAAAATATATAAAATACTGGATTTTATTTCGTAATAACGCAGGACAAATAAACAATGTTTGATCGTTTTATTTTTGATTGTCCAACCCCTGGTGAACTTGTACGTTCGTATCCACCGATTCCCTCCCATTTTCCAATTCACCGCCGTAACCTTTCCTCCGCGCTGGAAACTTCGTTTGCATTCTTCCAACCCTAAATCAACCCGAATACGCCCCCACTGTATAATCTTATAACCGGCGGTATGAAAAAATTATGAGCCAATCTTGTTTAATCCCGTATTACCCAAGGGTAATTTAAAGGTTCGTCTTTTTTTCAGCTGCATCACCTGCTAGAGTGAAGGGGTTTGGCATGGAGTTATCGAAGAGCTTCACGAATTTTGGTCCAGAGCAGCGAATTTTGAGCAGCTGCAACGAATGAGTAAATGCTTCTGAATCCGCTGTGACTTACCCTACAAAATGACGGCGCCCGAAAAAATCCATTCTGAATAATTGATGAGTTTTTCAAAACAGATTTATAAATCGTATCCGAGGTATTCCGACCGTTGCTTGCAACGGACAAAATTGAAACTGGATTGTCAGCTCCTACCTTGACAGATACAATGCAATAGGATTTGTGACAGAAGGGTAAAAGTGGTGTTCGCGGAATGGGAAAGGAAAAAAAGAACAATTGCAATTTAAAAGGAATTAATGTAGGGGAAATAAACAAAGCAAATCGAAGAACAAAAAATGAAATATCGTGGATACAAAGCGAAGTTTTACAAATATCAGAATAATTTAGGGAGATATTTGTATACTATCCTGTACCAAAAGTTTTTTAAAAGCATTTATTTTAATATCAATGCATGGTTCATCGTGCATCAAAATTTTATTTCACAAACTAAGTCTCTTTTCTCCTTGTTGAGTGATTACGAAGAAATTTGTTATACAGTCCATATGATTCATTCATAAACACTTGTTTTTATTATTCTCTTCAAAATAATTATTTTATGTGAAATGTGTATCAAGGATGTTCCTGAGATAAAAAAAAAACTTGTGACAATACTGTCGATGGTTCTAATTTTATACAACGTTTCTAATTATGTTTAATTTTGTACTGTAATTATATTAAGTATGATACATGAAAAGGGGTAGAATTCACCCATTTACGTTTTGTGGGATCAAAATAATGTTCATATATACTTCATAGTTTGCAAACACGGTTTCAATCTAGTCACAAAAAACTGTTTAATATAATGTGTTCATCCCCCTATTCATCAACTATTCAAAATTCAACGTGACATAAAAAGTTCATTTCATATACTGGTTCATTTCAAGTTTTGTTTTAATTCCGATTCAAACGAATTATTTTTAATGACCATAAAAAACTTATGACCATATATCTAAAATAATTTCATCAACTCTAAATTCATTAACACATCGCCAGTTTTCAGTAAGTCTTCCAAAAAGTTATCAAACAAATGATTCAAGCACTCTCAATTAGTTGAACAAAATAAACGTCATGTTTTTAAGGAAACCATATTTGCAAAAAAACGAAAACTATATTACCACAAATAAAAGCGTGGTGAAATACGATACCAAAAATAAAGTTCAAATAACCCGCCTCATAAACTCGGCTAGCTTATAAGGTTGCATGTAACTTCCTAGCGACGCCGGTGCGTAAATTTTGGTCCTTGAGAGGCGCCGAACCACATCGTCCGCAGCGGTGGCGGTTTTGGGGGCGAAAATTATGAAATCATCGCTAACAGCATATTAGAATTCCGGCTCGGCGAGCGCCGTCTGGTCTTGATCGCGGCCTCCTAAATCGACTCGTTGCTATCGGGGCCTTGGCGTGCACGGACTCCGGTTCGCTTTCTGGCAAAGAATCGCTTTTCCAGGAGGCTGTGGTAACTTGCCTTGCCCACTCATCATTGGAAACGCATTATTTGTTCACCGCTGCTTAGGTCAGAAACATATAGGACACGACGTGACGCGGCAAGAACAATTTGATTGATTGATTGTTAGTGATTCCGGGCGCGTCAAATTCTGAGGTCATTGGTCCCGTAAGTGTAGTGCATGCTTTTTCATCGGGAAGTGGTGGTGATATTCCCACACTGGGTGGCGAGATCTGGCGCCGACCTATCGTCGATTAGCGGTTTTTTTCACAACCAGGTATCTCCCACCAGCGGGGCACTGCTCTAGCCGGGACAAGTTTTCAATTCCGGACCGATCTCCCGGCATGTGTGGTAGCGTAGTGCATGTTAGTGTAAGTGTATGTGTAAGGGGTGAGGATAGGACAAGGAGGAGGAAGGAAAGATCGCGCGCGGTCCATGGTCCGTTTGTAAGGGTACTGCTCCAGCATTCGCCTAGTGTTGATCGGAGAACCCACTGAAAACTACCGATCAGAGTGGCTGGCTGCTAGAATTCTCTCCATGACTGCGACTGAATTCGACCTAGCTGCCAAGCTAGTGTCGAAAATCCTACCGTCATCCAGACTCTAACCTAGGACCTCTCTGTCAGAGGCACTGCAGTGGCATCAGTTGATGCTCTGAGCCACCACTCCCGGTAAGAACAATTTCATGTATCGCTATTAGCACGAACACGTGGTAATAGAATAAGGTAGGAGCTACCTTATTCTACCTTATTCAAGCGGCGCAGAGCGCTTTGGAACTTTTTTTTTTTGATTCGTGCGGATGATCCCCGAACTAAACGCGATCTATACCACAACCGTCTAGACAACTCCAGATTGTGTTGTCTAAACCCGCCAGCGGTGATCATAGATGGTGAACTGTTATTTAACGAAGTTATTTTGAGACCGCCAATTCGTTATATGAACAGAGGTGTTATTACCAAGATGGGGAAGAAATTACGCAGGCAATGGATTCTTCAAATAGTAGTTATTTTTATATACTCTTAACTCACACATTTTCTAACATATTTCTATTCATACAAACCTGAAAATGTTTCATTATTACACATTATAATGGGAAGTAGATGGTAATATTCCCCATGCCCCCGTCTACCTGAACGCATTGCACCCATCCTCTCTCTTTGCTTACGACGTATTACGTGCCGTTCCAAAAACACATTTTAATACATACAGAAGTCTCGTGCATTTGACAGAGCCATTTTTCAACTATTTGTGCCCATTCGCGTCGCTTCGCGCCCTGAGTGTTACTAACTTTAGCCATTGAGCTAAAGAGCGCAGTGGTTTCATCAGGAAGTATAGCATTGTGAATCGCTTAGTTAGAATCCATGAATGTAAACTTCTTTAATTTTAGCAAGTATAATTTGTCCTGCACCTAGTCATCTGGAGCATTTGTTCAAAATTTTCAGTTATAACATATCATGTTTTAAAAATAAATAATTGAGACAGTAATACATTATATTACAGATAAATTATAATTTCTTTGTTTTGACATTCGTTTATTTTCAAAGAGTATAGTCTGTCTGTAGAGTAGGTGACAGTGACTCGTTGGAAAGTATGAAATTAACTGTGTTGTGAGGAATCTACGTTCACAAGAAAATTAAAATTAACAATTAATTTATCTCTTAGAGACTAGAGATGAGGTAGTGTCAGAACAGACCCCATGTGCAAGAAGGGCACCACATGCTGCAAAAAAGAAAGGTTCCGACTACTAGTAGACTACTTCAGAAACGTCATAATAGTTTCTGAAAAGCTATATACCTGTAATGAACAAACCTACCACCGCCATCCAAATATCAAATTTGGGAGTAACAAACAGTCTTATGCACAGCCTACAAAGTCTCAAAGAAACTCTATATTCTTGCTACTAAAAGCCGAGAACAAGCGTCGGTCCTGACTATGGATCCGGAGATGAAAGTCATCCATACCATGAAGATCATATTAGCAGCATAAAGTGTCTGAAAGAAGGCATGCCAAAAGCCAAAAAAGTGCCAAAAGAGAGCCTGACTTTACAATTGATACAATAACTGAAATAATATTGATTATTATAAATTATGTTTGAACTATTCAGAAAATTGATTACCCTGACCGGCAATCGAACCCGAAACTCCTGGTATACGCCATGTTGCTCAACTACCGAGACAATAAATTCGAGAAACATTTAATTCGAATACATACCCTCGATAATTATACACTTTTTTGACCACTTTATCACAATTGTCGGTTTAACAATTAAGGATTAAGTAATCTGTTTTTAAGTGCCTGTCACTATTGCAGTTATTAGCAGACATTACTGTAAATGACGTTTGATCTGTTCAAAGATTCTAATATCACGATCAAAAATCGTTGCAAATTCTGCTTCGCAATGTTACGAAGAGCCGACATCAAACAGTAAAAAAAGCAATATCGACAGATTGTCCGCAGTCCATTCGCGTCCTCAACGTCGGGGTCAAATCAGCGTCATCCAATCGGAGCAGTCAATTTGTTGATTAGGTCATGTTTCGCAAATAATAATTACATCTACTGTAGCGTCGTTATGAGTAAAGACGACAGAATTCTCAAACATGTACATTTAATTTGTACATAATATACAAGGATAGCTTAATATGTACAGAGCATATATCATCCGCGTGTCGTTTGCGGAAAACAGATGATTATTCTCATAACAACCTTCATATGTTGATACGCACCATGGCAATGTGTTGTCATGGTCGTCGGGCGGGACCGTCTCTCATAAAGGAATGAGACGTTACATTACTTCGTAGCTAAGGAGTCGTGACAATGTACCTATTAATCCATCAAATCCCAGAAATGAATTAGAATTACAAAACTTCAAAATATCATCCATTATAAACTTAATGTATTGTGAAAATAATATATTTTGTGTTTTGTTTTCAAATTTAAAAAAATAATTATTACATCCAAGTAATACAATCAATCAATCTTTTCAGTATGCCAAAATTTAATAACGTTGTTTCTTTTCTTCTTTATTCAGAGCATAATCTCTCCATTATATAATGCAGAGTAATTAAGAGGCTGAACAGCCATGTCTCGAAAAATTATGTTATTTCACATTAGTAATTGGTTTAACAAGAAACTTCTTTGTTTACGAAATAAATTTTTCCAATGGCAGGAGTTGAAGTGTCGTACGTTTAAAGTAGAATGTTTAATGAAAGGCATTACTGTACGGTGAAGTACCACTTTTCAAAATGTATGAGTTTGTCGATAAGAAATATTTTACAGTAAACATTTCAGTTTGGGGATACCTGGGGAAGCGATGAATATAAGCTGCATTTGCTGCATAAGCTTCATTTGGAAAGTTCTTGCAATGGACACTTTACACTAACACGTGCGCAAATGTCGAAGAATGAGCATTTTCTAAGAGAATTCATAAATTGGAATACAGAAAAGAATGTAATAATCATGGCGGTAATATTAGTTAAATTCTTAACAAATATGGAAAGATCTGGATAATAGCTTTCCGCAGACGTCACAGCGATCGTATGAAATATTTTATTTGTTATTATTAAAAAAAATTAAATTCCGATCAACTGTTGAACAGGTTTTGGTGCTAAAGGTCACTTGTCTATAAAATAAAATTTTCTACATTTTGTAATATACCACCGTCACAAGAACGAATTATTTCTCCTGCCAATTGAGATGATTTTTATTTAAGGAAATCCCGTATATTATGACAATAGAACTCGCAACATGTAAAAATGATGAAAATCGAACTTTTATCGATTTATGTTCCCTTTGAGTGAATACTGAACTTCTTATTCTTCAATATTGTTAGTCTTAAATTGTCAAAGCAGATTTTTTTCATTTAGAAATTATGTTTTTATTAATCATGTTGCATATGAAATAATTAATGTGTTGATTTAATTAAGTATTCTATTTTTTCATTGGTAAACTATCACTGGGCAGTTTACGGTAACTAACAGTCCCTAAATTTAGCCCGCTGAATCTTAGTTGGTTTCAAACAAAAACCGCAGTTGATCCCCATATAGGAACCGGATATCTCCGCAGTACGAAATGGCCAAACTAATTGGCTATTTCTCAGCAAATGTTATATCGAGTGGTGATGACACAGAATCCGGGAATTGCGGTATTCCAATTCTGCTTTTAAAGGCATCTGCTATATGTACTTCGGCATGAGAGTGATTTGTAGTTTACACTAACCAAATGAACGATATAACTCGAACAGTGAAAGGTTATTTGACCATCAAGATTCATTTTATATTCTTCAAACATAAACTCGAACAACGTTTCATAACAGACTGCACTTCCACTATTCATACATTTCAGAACTGAAGTGTGTAATATTATTTTGAACTGCGTAAATACTCAAATTCACAACTGCTCTTTATTGGGAAATCTGCAAGTTCTTTTGAGTATTTCAAAGAAAACAGTTCATTTCGCTTAAATATTCCCCTTCCACATTTTTTTTCACCAGTGAAGACTCTTCAGTGCCGTCAAAATTGAGGATGAAACTCATTAAAAACTTCTCACAATTGAATCAACTGAGAAGTGCAGTAATAAGTCGTGAAAACTTGCGAAGGTAGAGAACAGAAGTCTGAAACCGCCAAAGGTCAAGATGTTGAATAACCGATGCACAAATTCTCATCACAGGTAGAAAATGTTTCAACGAGTTTCAATCTGAGCACCTTCGTTGCATTCTCGGTCAATGAACAGTCGACTTAACCAAGAGAAATATGTATAATATAGGACGGGTAGTTTCCAAGTAAAGTGACTCACAAAAGTTCTACATTTATAATTGCATAAATGAATATTAAGAAATGTATTGTTGACACTTACTGAAAAAAGTATATAAAATTGAGATTTCTGAAAACATCGCTTGGTCGAGTTATATGTCATTCATTTTATAAATAGTCATTGTCACGTAATTTGTAGTTTTCCAATTTATTTTCGTAAAACTTTAATTATAATGAATGTGTGAATTGAAGTAACTTCCGAACAATTTCATCTTCATTCCAGCTAATGTTTAATACCTTCTTTCAAATCATTAAAATTATATTAAAAAGCGTATTGAATACAAAACGAGCTATTTTTCTGAAAATTTAACTTCATTGTGGTCCAGAGTTTTGTATAATGTGTTTCCAATTTTACTAGTCATTCTAGTTCGTAGGTCTGTGTACGTTAATGTAGTGCATAAATCATATTAGCACGATTGTTCACAATAACCCAGGTTTAAGTTTGAGTCAGGGTTTCCTATACAAATTAATTTAACATCCTTGGAAGAAAATTCGATGACATATTCGCCAGAGAAAAAAAATTTCAGAAGAAAAGCCTGTCTTTTGAGAATTATAAAGAACTTATACTTCGATACCTACGAAGAAATTCTCGTGAGGAGCCGAATTCCTTTAAAGTCTTCAAAGGCCCCTGCATTCTTGACGTAGCTTGAAAGGAAGCATCGTGCCGAAATAACATGTAGACAAAGAAAATTCACTGCGCGCATCATCTGCTTCGCCAGAAAATCTTCCAAGCTTTGACGAATCAATAATCCATATTAGGAAAAGAACACAGTGGTATGGTATTCGGTGAACATTAAATATTAGTTTATCATGCGACATTGTTAATATTTGAAACGTTTGTTTATTTTCTGACATAAGTACGAGTCCCCTTTAAAGAGTGAAGGCTGTAATCCCCCAAAAATATTCGAAAAAAAACAACATTCGGAGGGGAAGTAAAGCCGGCTGTCCCTTGTAGATTTACTGCACGTAAAAAATCCTTAAGCATAAAAGAAGCCTCTGAGTTAGATTCAAATGGCTGTTCCGTCGCGTGAGTGATACCTTCTTTCTCTGCTGGATGGTGAATGGAGCGTTGCCAGCCAGATGGTAGAGCAGGCCTGGTGACCCACATAAAGTCTCACAGAACCACACTGGTGACCCATAGAAGTCTCGCCACATAAAATAAGGCATCATTGAAATGAATTGATAAATATTATATATCTTCATATCGGATAACAAATTTATCTTGGGAGGATACAATGTTTTAAAAGATGAAATTAACAAATTCTAGTGCATTTATGTGAATTTGTCAAAAATGCATTTTTGTTATTGACAAGAAATAATTAAAATTTATTCCGTCTCCGTTTTTCATTTTTCACATTTCAGTTTTATGTGACTGTTTTCCTTCACCAAAACTCAAAAAACGCCTAGGTGAAACAAGACCAAAGACTCTTAAACTTCTGATACCTTTCTATTAATTCAACATTTTTAAGTACTTTATTTATTTTAAATCACTTTCGTAACATGGCATTGAGTAAGATAATTAAGTGAGTTAAATATTCAAACATTATGAAATCACATACACCTCTTCTAGTTAATTACATTATCAGTTTCCACGTAGTATAAGGTTACCTAAATTATACATAGACGGGCATGTCGGTAATGTTTCAACCAATTTCATCATTGCATCACTACGCATAAAACTGATACATAAATAATATAATTGTCATGATTACATTACATACGCTGTTCCATAAATTTTCGGCCTGACCAAGATATTGCTTATTAATAAAAAATTCTGAAAAAGTGTATAGTCTTATCTTAAATTGTTGAAATGCTATTGGTTTGCACCCGTCATCTCACTCAGTTTTGAGGAGATAGGTACTGAGTTGAATGCGCTGAGTGAAATCTCATGGTGTTTAGCTTCTTAACGACAACTCTCCAGTACTTACTACTCAGATTGCAAAGAATATTGTGAAGGACTGTGGCTTTAAGGAGTTGGACCATTCACACTACAGTCCAGATTGGACACCCAGCAACGTCTACCACTTATCAAAACTGAAGAAAAACCTTCGCGGAACAAAAGCTTCAGACGAGTGTGAGGTGAAAGAAACAGTTTTGACGATTTTGTGAACAAAATTTGGAAGTATTTTTCCAAACGCCTAAAAATGTTAATATACAAGTGCGAAAAGTGGTTGAAGTAAAGGATGTTGGAGTTGAAAAGTTACGCTTTTTTTCTTTCTCTCAAAAATAGAAGTTAGTGACGGAACCTATTACGTAGCAGGTGCCAGTTTTAGGCATGGGTGATAGTTTCGAGTAATATTTTTTTCAAAACAGAAATATAAAATAATGATGGAACT
>BLKR01003519.1:99229-141906 GCA_011170035.1 Teleogryllus occipitalis | reverse complement strand
ATCATACTCACAGCATTGCTACATACGTTCGCTATCACCTGAAAGGAGCTCTTTTTGAATCATCTATAACAAACAATATTCACATTGTAGTAATATCACTGAACGAACTAAAAATAGTCAATATTTATAAACCTCAAGAAAAATGGTCCTCTAGAACTATTCCAGATTTTCCCCATCCTGCTATCTATGCCGGTGATTTCAATAGTCACCACCAAAACTGGAGATATGCTGAAAACGACAAAAACTGCTCATTCTTTATGAAATGGGCCGAATCAACAAATTGCCATCTGCTATTTGACGCTAAAGATCAACCATCATTTAAACACTCCCGTTGGGGTTGTGAAACCAACCCAGACATATTTCGTCACAAAAGACTCCAACAATCTCCCTCTCCATGCTGCCCAAACTGTCCTTGCGGGCTTCCCACGCACCCAACACCGCCCCATTTTAGTTAACACAGGTTTTCAAATACCCAGAGTCCCCTCATATCCTAAACCAAGATGGAACTTTACGAAGGCGAATTGGCCCAGATTTACTCAAGATCTAGATCAAGTTATTCGTTGGATTCCCCCAAAGCCCACCAACTACCATCGATTTGTGGGAGCTGTTATTGCTGCCGCAAAGAAACATATCCCAAGAGGCATCCGCAGATCTTGTATCCCTGGCTGGAACAAAAACCCCGAACTTCTCTACAAAGACTATCTCTCCAACGGGAAATCCGAAATAGCTGATGAATTGATACGTAGTTTGGATGATGCAAGACATGAGAAATGGAAACAACGCTAACACTGGATTTCAAACATTCCAGCCACAAAGCTTGGAATCTACTCAGAAAGCTTGGCACCGCCACTCCATTAATAAAACCCAACCAATGGTGTCCACAAATCAAATAGCTGACCACATAGTTCTCACGTCTCGAACCAAGAGCGACAGACCACACACAAGAAGAATTAAGAACGAATTCCCAAAATTAAAAAATACTTCGTGACGGCGTGACGCGCCCGAACCGCATGTCCGAAGAAATCCATCGCATCGATGCGACTGCGAGTTTTGTTTTCGACTTGCGACTATTTATTTATTAGTTTTATTCAGGTTTTCCTTCACGCTACCGCTCTTCGCCGCCAGAGCGCGTGCGCTCTCATAGCAATCCACTGAACTTGACACGAGAGTGCACTCTAGTAGCGAAAACAGAAAGTTGTTGATGTCGCACTCGCGCCCAAGGCCAGCGACCGGATGCTATGGTTGATAGCGCGCTGCGCACTCCGGCGACCGGACGTTGCGGTCGATACCGCTCGCGCCATGTTTTTAGACCTTCGAAAGAAACGCACTTTTCAGTCTACTTTTTGAGTGCCACAGAGTAAGACGTAAAAAAATGGCTTAAGAAAACGTAATGCATTTCAGAAGATACGCTGATGTAAATGAGGCGCGTTTTTTTTCGCTAGACCTCTATAGACACAGCATCATACATTACGCTGCGGCTTTCAACGACGTAGAAGGGGTGATCTTCTGTCTCATCCGCGGCGAGAACGTCGACCGACAAGACATGTACCAAAGAACGGCTCTTCACTATGCGTATCGTTCACGCGCTAGGATTTCTTTCATTTTTTTAAATTACATTGGAGCAAATCGAGAAGTAGTAGACGTGCTTGGCAATCGGCCAGAAGACCTTTTTTGTTAACCATATTTATTGTAATTGTCCTCCGATGTGTGAGACATGCGCGCGAGTTCCGAGGCACTGCGCGGTGGACGTGCCGTTAGATATGTATTCCCGAGCGGCTACAAGACTTCGGCACCACACACCGAGGACAACGGGGCGCACAGGCCACAACACACCGAGCCGACGAACAGAATTCGGGTGAATTCGATGGTAACGATATAACAAGAGCAAACCTATTTAAACGATGAGTTTTACCCTTATTCCGAACTTCAATGCAATGTAAAATTTTATACTGGAGATCCCGAACGCTGGCAACCGCATCTCTTTGAAATGATGCAAAAAGCGGAACGTTCTTACTACAATCGCAATCCCGTATCGGCAATGGAATATTGGTATCTGACTAGTTGGTTTCCTATTATTGTATGGGACGTCTCCGCCAGAGCGTCTGCCGTACTGCCACTTGACTTTCTTTTATCAAGGCAAAGGAGATCAAATAAATTCTGAGGATTGCAGTGATCTTGACATTGGAGGAAAGGCCGTTATGCGACTCATGGAAACAATGCCTTTTGGAGTGACTGATTATATGGATCGTTATTTTACATCTGTTGCTCTTGTAGACAAACTCTATAAAAGCAGATGCACAAGGAACAGGTACTTTACAAAAATTCAGAATTCCGTCTGTCATCTGAAACCCGACGGAACAATGAAAGAAAGAACGGGTAGTATTGATCAGGCAGTGAGAAATCAAATGAGTACACTACTTGTACACGGCGAGAGACGACGCCGGTATCGGGGGGACAACGCCTGCTCGCGTCCGTGGCACACCTAGAGTCACACGTGTTCCCCGGGTGATGCGAAAGAGCAGTCACTTCGAGAGAATCTCCAAGTATTGGCGGCCAAACTTCCTCTTTGGACTCCTGGCCAAATACAAGAACCTGAACGGCACCACCAAGGTACACCAGGATGGAGTCTGGTCCCGCGCCCGCATCGCCACCAAAAACTTGAGAATCAGGTGGTCATTCGAGGAGGGCGATGAGATGCTAAAACCAAGCATAATACTGGAGAATACCCCAGATAATCTCGACACGGTGCTCCCCCATCAGCGACACCTGGTTCTCAGAAAGAGCACTTCCGAGCCTGGAGTGGGCAGCCGCTGCACTTCCTTTGTTCCTTCTGAACCCCCTGGGAGGCCTGAGGGGAACACGCCCGTGGGCGCGACGCCCCAGGGGGGATGAGGCGTGCAGGCGAAACTGCTCGCAGGGCGATAGAGAGACTCGCGCATGTACAGAACCACTGCGCCATGGCCGCAGTCAACAGGCGGCACAATGAGATTTCGCCCCTGTAAAAGCAGCGGGAAACTGCGTGGGAAGTCGAAACAGAAAAACCAGGTCTGGGGACCGCACGGATTAAACCCCGATCTGGTCCTCCAGAACAGAACTGCCACAGAGCAACATGCCCGTACGAAGAAAGCCAAGATGCAATGGAGAAGGCCCGGGAGAACAAGATGCGAAAATACGCCCCCACCCTCGCACATGCCAAGGGGATAACGCCGTCAGCGAAGATCCTCCCCATCGTTGGTGCGCTGGGAGCTTGGGACCGCTCGAATGACGCTGCCCTCAAGACTTTGGCACATAATAGTTTCATTAACACTAAGAAAAGCCACCATCGCGGCGGCGATCCGCCACTCGAACATATATGACCGACATATTGGAGGCCAGAGTGCGCGGCAATCGGGCCCGCGCGCGTGACCACTGCAAGGGTAGTGGACGGAATGAGTGTTCATTGCGTGTGTAGTGGACGGACATCAATGACAGCATGACACTGCGCAACGCGATATTGTGAATAGATCTTAGCATATAAGAACGCGCAAAGCGACATTGTTGTAAATAATGTACAGGGCATCTTAATTATTATGTAACTTTCCTTTTCAGATTCTGTCCATTGCAACATATTTACATTGTATACACAATGTACTTATTTGTAGAGAGGACTCGTAGCAAAACAAGTAATTTGAGCACGAACTATCACAATGAGTCATGTCAACTTTGATGAAACAAATCGTAGTGACCAAGCATCACTGTCCACACCCAAAAGAAATGTTTTAGATTATTTAGACTTTAGGATGAAATATGAAGAGTATTTGATTCATTCTTATTCTTAAGAGTATTTGATTCACTCCGACTCTGGTCGGAGCTCGAAAATGATTACAGAAACGTGCTCTCAGAAGAGCCATTGAACAAGCGGTCAAAAGCAATCTTACCCCATCCTTCTGATGAATTAAGAACAAAGCATGTTCATTTGCCAGAATTTCCGACACCGGTTACAAAAAATGGATGCCGATTCCCAGGATGTTATGCTAACAAAGCGAGAGTCCGTTGTTCCACATGTAAAGTTTTTTTATGATTGCAAGATACAAATTTAAACTATTTACAATTCATGGTATAATTTAAAACAATTTCTTGTATGTATTTTTGTGATTTTTCTTTCATTTGATTTTTGGACAAATTTCATTACATATACTTTTTGAAAAATAAAAAAATAAATGTTTGATTCTTGGAAATATATTAAAAACTTATGTCCTGTAGAGATTTGATTTTTTTAAAATTTGTATTCAAATATTAGTTACATTTTCCATAGGCCAATTACCTTTTCTTTCCATGTGTGAAAAATACCTACACAGACCCGATGTCCCTTCCAGGGGACATGCAGTTTCTCTTTATTTATCCAACAAATATTTTTTTTACATTTTTTCTCAAGTAAGAGATGCAGTGGGAATTATATAATCGCTAAAGAATTAAAATTCGAAACAAAAAATTCTGCGTCCGAGGAGGTTAACACGCCTCCGGATCGGTCACTGCCATTTCTCCCACGGTTATCTCCTCCACGGGGACCCACCCCCTACATGCGAATACTGCAAAATAAAAAATCTTACCGTGGAGCATATTCTCTTGCACCGTGTTAAGATAAGAGATAGCCGTCGAAGGCATCACCTTGCTAGCTCCCTAGCGGAGATTCTTAGAAATGACGAATCTTCTCTCTGCAAGCTTTTTGGCTTTTTGCTAGAGACTGGCTTGAACAGCCTTATCTGAGAAAAGATGATAATGCCAATTATTGGCTTTTAGCCCGAGATTTTAAAAAAAAACTGGCATTTTTCTGCCAAACCCTTTAATTAGGATACGTTCCTTTTCAGTTTTACTTTTCTTTTTATTTAAAGATATTAATTTTCCTTTGTTAGCTTGGCACTGCAATATTGTGCACTGGACTCAATCAATCTACGGAAATGAGCGACACTCAGGTCATTGTCGCTCTCCATGGCTACATCATCGCGACCCTCCATGAAGCCCGCTTGGACTGTACTGATCATTTATTGAGTCCCGAGCTGATTCCTTCAGAAGAATTGGCCCGACTGTTACGATTGCAGAAAAGGGAACTGCCTGCTGGGGTGGAACTCATCCACACATCAGTGGATGTTAACGCAAATTACGGAATTCCAACTTGTCACTGCTTAGCTTTTCCAGACCAGCTGTTAATCAGCGCATAGTTACCTTACTCCATCATTAATCAAACTTATCCCGCGTATCATGTAAGTCTCATGCCTTTCTTCCTTGAAAATCAAACTTATCCCGCGTATCATGTAAGTCTCATGCCTTTCTTCCTTGAAAATCAGACTTGTACGGTTAATGAGGTCATTCCAGTATCCTTCACCATTACTAAAGATAACGTCATTATAGATGTTTAACGCAAGTACTGCAAAACATCCCGACTACAATTTGTGTTTTTAGTCCCTTAGGCCCTGTATTACCACCTTCAGTTACAACCGCCGGTTATCTAACTCCCGGTTAATCTAACTTCTGGTTAAAACGGACTTCGCGTATAACGAGTGTGAGGTAACGAAGTTGGCTAACTATCATTTTAACGTTTACTCGGTGATGGTTGGCAATACTTTCTAGTATTCAAAAGGATTCATAGAGTGCAGCATAATGCTTTCGATATGCAATTTTTTGTGCTACGTTTACTTTTCACTGTATGTTCGGAGATGTGTTGTATTCTGGTTCCATTCGGTTTTGTGTTTGCACGTGCGTAGGTTCGGTGAACACGTTGATTTTTTTTTTGGTGTGCGTTTTGTGCTCTTGAAAAATGGAAAATTCCACTGAAACGTCCGCGAAAAGGAAGCGTGGCGCCAATTTTACTAAAGAGGAAAGTGCCACATTGGTTAATTTGGTGGATCAGTTCACTGAAACAGTGGAAAACAAAAAAAACTAATGGAACCACGACTAAAGAAAAGGTAATAATGAAATATTGAACTATCTTTCATATCAAAAGACTATTCAATTTAAAACTTTTGATGTATTAGCTTTACAACTTTTTCAATATGTTTTTACTGTAATTTCTTTTTTTAATTTTGCAGGATCAAACATGGGAGAACATAACATACAACTTCAATGCGGCCACTGCTTCTTGCCGCACTGTAAAGCAGTTAAAGGAGAAATACGAGAACTTAAAAAAAGAAGCAAAGAAAATGTTGGGCAGAGAGAGAGAGGAAACTCTTAAAACCGGAGGAGGGCCAGCAACCAGAGTTCTTTAAGACAATTTTGGAAAAGGTTGTTGGCATTATGGGTGTAAGTGCTGGAGGTATGCCGTCCACTTATGACTGTGACGATGCAGTCGAAATGTGTATCGGAGAAGATGCAGCAGCAGCAGCAGGAGAAGAAAGGGAAATAGAACTTCCAGTAATACAGGTGGAAGAAGTGCAGTCTGGTGATAGTGTGGTGCAACAGTGCGTTACCAGTGAAATTAAGGATTGGTCGACGTACACGCCTGCAATGCTTAGGCAAAAACGTAACAGCAATCTAATTGTGACCCCTAGTTCATCGAGACGACGACCACAAATGGGCGAGTGGAACCACAAAAGAGGAGAGGAAAGCGAGATCCGTCCTTCCTTCAACAAGGAGGATTTTGTTTTAGTTATGAACACTGGGAAAAGTGAGATGCTAGTAAAACATAACACTTGTCATCTGCAAGAATGAATTAGGTATCCGGACGTTTTTAAATGTTTGTATTTATTGTCTGAATGTACTTAAAGAAGAAGGAATCGAAAAGTGCAGGGTGGCAGAGCAGGGAGACTAACAAGAGGACCTTGCGATTCCAGAAGACGCCAAGAGCTTCTGAAAGAGTTGCTATGAGCAATAGAATACAAGCCACCGATGGCAAAGTTGCCTCTATCATCAGGGAGGAAGCTACAAGACAACTTTGAATGACGGTAGAAAGCGCAGAGTGCAATTGATATCAGGAAACTGCACTCTTGTCTTGTCATATCTCATATCAGAAAACTGCAGCATTGAAGAAACTTCGTTCGCCCGGTTTTCCTGTTTTGGCTGCATTAGATCAACTAAATAGCACTGGTGGTGTAAGAAGCATGGCATTTTGAATGGAAATAAAAGAAATGAATGTCATGCACATTTGTTACAGAAACTTCTACAGATCATGCGCCCTGCAACACCAAACTTAAGCAGAGGCACATGGAGATTTTCTTCATTAAATCGGCAGCTCGAAGTTACAAATACCGAGCCCACTTGTAGCCATTTTCCTGCTGCCCTTAAAACAGCTGTAATCAACAGGCTTGTCTGATCCTGTGTGAGAGGAAACACGTCAGGAGGAGAAAGTGCTATTCATATAGACCCTCAGATATAGGCAGAAGATGTGAAAGAAGAAATGTGATGTCCTCAACATTCATGATGGCCTAGCGGCAAATAATTAAAGATTATATTACAAGCCAGATAATACTAGGCGTGTAGGCAAGCAAATGTTGGATACTTCGAAGGGCCAGCGCTGCCATTAGTGTAAGAGCTTCATTTGTACTGATTTGCTGCATATATATATATATATTATTCAAAGTCGGAAGTACGACCTTCATAACCGAGATCATGATAAGCGAGATCCTTGTTTCTTCCAGTGTCTTTCAAAAGAAAGTTGTTGGTAAGCAACAGCTGCCTTCCAAATCTCTGAAGCAAGAACTCCAATTGCTGACAGAGGCTCTCAACTTTAAGTGGTTGTATTGCTCCATCCATGGGAAGGAACTTGTGGGAGTAATGATAACAGTGACAACGAAGACGCTCATTAGAGGCAACATAAAACGGGCGAACTTACAATTAATGTGATTTTTTATTCAGTTTTATATAGTAAAATATATTTTTATTAATTAATCTACTTAGATAAGTTGTTTGATAAGTGATTGGATTACTCCATCTACGCGAAAGTACTTGCGGGAATAATGATTGCTTATGAAGAGGGCCTATGTTTTACTGCATTGCTTGCGTTTTGACGATATCTATACGAGAAGAAAGAAAAAGGCAAT
The DNA here is from genome assembly GCA_011170035.1 of Teleogryllus occipitalis. Taxonomy (NCBI): domain Eukaryota; kingdom Metazoa; phylum Arthropoda; class Insecta; order Orthoptera; family Gryllidae; genus Teleogryllus; species Teleogryllus occipitalis. The sequence goes on along the minus strand of BLKR01003519.1, from coordinate 133,894 downwards.
TAATGTGCAATTGTCTCGCATATTTTTCAAAGCATGGTGGACAATTCACAGTCTTGCTTTAACATACGCTCGTATGCCCTTGTCGAGGAAATACTGGCAGGTTTCAGAGGTCGTTGTAGATTTCGAGTTGGTATGGCTAGCAAATCAGAGAAATAGACTGAAAATTATGATTTTGTCAGATGTCAACACGAATTATCTCTTAAATGTCAGGTATATGCTCGAAAAGACACTAATGGAGTAGGTTTGGATGTATATCAGAAACTGCTAAAACCAATACAGTTGGTGCTGCGTTTAGCAAAGCCTATTTGTGGTAGCAATAGAAATATTACGAACAGATTTCAGCTCCATGGAGCTAGTGTCACAGCTCAAAGAAAAAAATCCGACATGTAGGGACAGTCGTTTTTGTGGCTCCCAGAGAGCAGAAAACTGATGATGGCTAAGCCATCGAAAGCTGCTATTTTTAAAATAAATACTATTGTTGACAATGACAACGCCTTCAATCATTTCAATTATGTAGGGACAAGGCAGAAAAATGTAAGAGATCCTACCAGAATTTCTGCCAAACAGAAATCGTGACGTAGGAACACGAGTATGGCTTTACAGAAGATTGTGCATTAACTTGGAGTCTCTGGCCAGACGCAGAGCGGAGCGGGCGTGTTTTGCTAAGCGCTCTACCTGCTGCAGGATGGTGTCGACCGAGCAGTGGCGTGCGGCTACCTGCCACGCTGTGGCGGTGCCCGGGGCACAGCGCAGGGGCTGGGGCTCCTTGCGAGCGTGCTGGGCACGGCGGTGATGGCGATGTTATTGGCGATCGGAGGGGTGGAGCTGAATCCCGGCCCCCCTACTAACGTCGATATCATCGAAACGATCAATAGGAACCATAAGGAACTTATTGATTGAATCGATGTGTTGCACACTAGGGTTACGTCGGCAGAGGCTTCAGTGCAGTCGCTGCAGACAGCCAACGAGCGGCTGGCTCGCAAGGTAGATTACCTTGAGAACCAGTCGCAGCGTAACAATATCATTGTTACTGGCATCCCAGAGCAGCGGAACGAGTCTTGGGCGGACTCGGAGAGATGTATCCTGGATCTAGCGGAGCAGCTGGGGGTCAGGCTGGAGCTCCAGGACATCCAGCGCGCGCACCGAACCGGGCGGCGGCGCGAAGGACAGCCGCGTATGATTGTGGCCAAGCTGGCCTCATTCAGGAAGCGGGAGGCGCTGCTGCGTGCAGCCCGGGAGTATCTCTCCCGGAATGGCAGGGTGCGCGTCCGTGAGGACTTGAGCTGGGCAGTGCGGCAAACCCGTAAGGCGTTAATTCCTCATTTGCAGGAGGCGAAAGCGAGCGGAAGGCAGGCGTTGATTCGTTTCGACAAGCTTGTCGCGGCAGGGCGCAGCTACGTGTTGGCCGAATTGGCGGCCCGTCCGCGGGCAAGGGAGGGGGCGGGGCGGTGGGGGGGGGTCCCGTGAACTCAGCAGTAGACGCGAAAACGAGACAGTGGGAAATATCCACAAGAGGTTGAAAAAGGTGTATGGAAATGCTGCTGTCGATCGCAGTACAGTTAGGCGATGGACAAGCAGGTTACGTGATGAAAGCGGGCACGGCAATATTGAGGATTGTCATCGCAGCGGCAGGCCTCGTACTGCACACTCCAGACAATGTGCAGAGAGTTAATGAATTGGTGACTGATGACACGCATCACAGTGAACGAATTGTCACGCTACGTTGGGATAGGGGAAGGAAGTGTTTGCAGAATACTGAGTGTTGGCGTTAAAAAAGGTTTGTGCCAGGTGGGTTCCCAGGATGTTGACAGTGACTCACAAAGAAACACGAAAAACGGTATGCAGCGAACTTTTGGAACAGTACGGAAATGGAGATGAATTTCTTGGAAGAATTGTGACAGGAGATGAAACATGGCGCCATGATTTTTCACCAGAGACGAAGAGGCAATCAATGGAGTGGCATCATGCAAATTCTCCAGAAGCTTTTGGCGAAATCAATTTCTTAGACTCGTTGAAGCAAAGGTATCCGAGTACTGATTTACTAGTCTTAGGTGACATGAATGCTCGAATTGGCCATGAGCAGGAAGTATTTTCGGAGTTCGGTAGGCAAGAAGCGAGAGCTAATTCTAGAAAAAGCAGACTCAGTCATCAATAATGATGGTTAGGAATTGTTAGAATTATGCGAGAGATTTAATCTCGAAATCTTAAATGGCAACTATGGACAGGATACTGAAGGGAACTAACTTTTATTAGTGGGAATGGAGGTAGTGTAATAGATTATGCTCTGTTGTCTCATGAAAGAATAAACAATTTATTAGATTTTGGAATCGAATTACGGGCAGAATCTTACCATTTGCCTGTGTGCGTTCATTTAGCAGTAAGTGAACTGCCACCGGCAGTGGAGCGGGCGGGAGCAACGAACGTCACAATTGCAAGACGACGGTTTGTATGGAAAGAGGAAAAGCGACAGGAATTTGCAGTCTATTCTTAACTCGGCAGGGTGGGCACGTGAGGAGCGGTCACCGGAGAGGCAAACAAAGAATTTAGAAAGGCGGCTCTATCGCTGAGAGTTATATCCGGAGCCCACAGCGAGCGGGTGCGCCCAAAGAGTGTCTCAGCCATGTCGAGCCTCACCGTGTGCGTACCCGAAGCCGAACCTCATGCCTAGGAAGAAAAGGAATCACCGGTCGCAGCCCTCTGCCTCGTCAGACGATCTACCTACAGGCGCCTCAACTCCACGACAGTCCTTAATTACGGACTGAGCGCCCACGCAAAGGGGAACACAAACCACAATGGAGGACGCCTCACAAGTGGCAGCATTACTCGCCACGCTCCAGAGAATCCTACAAGCACCGACGGCCACGCCGAAGTTCGACATCGAACGTGCCTGGGATTTTGTGCAGGCGCAAGCCGACAGCATCGCGATCGGCAAGCGTGACCAGGTGGAGTGCAAGTACCTGGCACTCCTCCGGCCATTGCTCCCCCAGCTGGAAGACGCCGACAAACAGTTCGTCGTTGAACGAGTGCGCCTGATGACAATTGCTCTGAAGAAGGGCTGGCGGGTGGCGGCGCATAACGCCACCGATGCTGACCTGTTCGGATTGCAAATATCCGAAACCCCGCCAGCCCCGCCGATCAAACAGCAGTACCGGCAGAACGCAGGCCGCTTTCCGCGCGGACGCGGACGCGGGCGGGGCGCCGCGACCGCGGCGACGGCAACGACGACGACCGCCGCGCAGTAGACGCGGTCGCCGTTACGAGGTGTACGCGGCAGCGCCGGCGCCACAGAACGCCGCCCCCGCGCCCTACACAGGGCCACCTCAACAGGACGCGGACTTCCTCTGGGACCCCGGGGAGTTCCTCACCGTCTTCGACGGCCTCCTGGACGTGATTCAACCGCCGGCTCCAGAAGAGCCCGTCCCTGTGGACTGGGCGGCTTTTGGCGGCGATCATCAACGCCCTAAGCGGGCAAGAAAACGACACGCCCGACAACGAGGACATGCCTGAGGACTCCACCGACCCGGAAGAAAGAGGTGAGCATGCTGCCCTCCATGCCGCGTGCTCGCGTCCCCCATAGAACTGTAGCGCCACTCACTTTCAAGCAACTTGAGCCACCCCAGTCCACCATCCAATTTTTAACCGAGGAGTGCATCATGTACACCCACCGGCGTACTTATCCGAGCACCACCCAGCACAAGTAAGTGGTTACTGCAAACTCTGCACAGAATATGTGCCAGGCCGGCATCTTAGAGAGAAAGTGTCGGGTCAAGTGGTAAGCTCATTTTCCTGTTTATTGTGCCAAAGCCAACAGCCAATCAGTTTTAGACTCATCTACGACATGTCGCCTTGGACGGCTTTCTATGCAGACTCACCGCGTGTACGCCTACCTTCCCCTACTCTGGTGCTTCAAGACATACACCAGTTTTCGTTCGCGGTTAGAATCGACCTTCGCGACGGATTCTATCATATACCAGTGGCCACGGGAACACGGCAGTACTTCGGAGTGAAATGCAAGAACTTGTGGTTCCGATTTTGTGCCATACCAATGGGCTGGGCGTTGTCCCCGCTCATTATGCAGACTGCAATGACCGCAGCGCTATCAGAAATTTGTACTTCTAAGTCCTATGTATACTATGATGACATTTTGCTATTGTCTAACTCTCGAAGTGAACTGTTTAATGACATTCAGAGTTTGCGTGCTGCTAACTTTCAGATTAACGAGAAGTCGTGCCTAACACCAACCACTAAGATTAAGTTTTTAGGTATTTGGCTTGATCTCTCAACGGGCACGGCACACGCGGACCCTGAATACCTGAGGGCAGTACGCAACGTACCGGCTACCTGGGTTCACAACCCACGCTTCGCTCGCGCCTTCGCGGGGATGGTAGGCTGGCTAACCATCGCCTCAACCGCCTCCTTCCCGCTCGCGCGGGCTATACGTAAGTGGCCTGCTGTTGCTGTCCCTTGGATTCGACGCATCCACCGTCTCGACCGGCATCCCACTCGCGATATCACTCTTACCAGAGTGGTATATAGCGATGCTACGCCACGGCAGTGCGCGTGGTACACCGAAGGGATCACGCGCTCTTGGTTAGCGCCTCCCGGCGCCACCAGCTTCGAAGCCGAGTTCTTCGCGGCGCTTTGCACCGTACTCGACTTCCACCCCGAGAACATTCTTTTGTGTGTAGATAATAGTGCTGTATTCTATAACATGTCTAGGCTAGTTTGTCACTCTAATATCCCTTATATATGCTTGTTATCTCATATCGTGTACAATTTTTGTAACATTACTTGTGAACTTGTTCCATCTGAATACAATAAAGCGGACGCTCCGTCGCGATGGCCTCCGGCGGATAGCTAGGACCCTCGACCAATCAGGAGCCGCCGTTGCGCGTCCCTACGCAACGACGGTTTCCTGATCGGTTGGGGGGCTCCTCAGTTGCCCGTCGGAGCCCACAGCGAGCGGGTGCCTTAAGAAGGGCATGCGAATGTGGGGGAGAGGAGGAAGGGTACTGACCCAAGGGTGGTTTAGCGAGGAGAGTCGGGAGAGCAGGCATGAAGAAATAGTAGCCTTAAGGATGTTCAGAACCAGGAGAACTGTGGAAGCGAGAAATAGTTACTTGTTATTACGTAGGCAATACGAGGCCACAATTAAGAAATCGAAGAAATCTTGGCAGGAGAGTGAGACAGCAAGAATAGAGGCAATTTTAAGAAACGATCATAATAAATCAATTTGGGACGTTATAAGATCTCTGCGTAATAAAAGAAATGTAAGTAATGCAATTTCAATAGCGAATATGGAAACACGGATAGATATTATCACTGACCGGGGTGTCCCTGAATTAGACGAACCTATAACCTGGAATGAAGTAAACAGGGTTATGCTAGCCATGAATAATAAGAAGGCAGGCGGCGCTGACGGCATTCCGACAAAATTTATTTCGGAATTGTGGCACATAGACCCAGAGAGTATTCTGAATTTATTTAATGCAATAGTTGATTCCGGATCGTATCCAGAAACGTGGAGTACAGCGATCCTCCAACCGGTCTTTAAGAATAAAGGTGATACGAATTTCCCTCAAAATTATCGCGGAATTAGTCTTTTACCAGCGCTGAGCAAAGTATTCTGTAAAATACTCAACGGGCGACTGAGTGAATGGGCGACAGTAAAGTAAAAGGTAAGTAAAGGAAAGTACAGTAAAATATCAGAATTGCAAGCAGGCTTTAGGAGAGGCTTCGCGACTACCGACAATATCTTTGTTAGATAACCTAGTAAAACAGGCGCTTGCGCGTAAACGGGGCCACTTATATTGCAGTTTTGTAGATTTCGAAAAGGCTTTTGACTATCAATAGGGAAGCTTTATGGCAAAAACTAAATGAGCTAGGCGTCTCACGTAAAGTTTTAAAAGTGTTGTAGAGCATGTACGAAGACGTAAGTTTCTGTGTCAGGTGCGGTGATGGAAGCACAACGCGAAAAATAAAATCGACAGTAGAAGACAGGGCTGTCCTCGCTCATAGCTATTGTTTATCTTGTTTATAAACGATTTATTGACGTGGGTACAGGAAGCGGATACATCTGCGCCGGAAATTGAGGGCCTGTACATTCCCGGACTACTATATGCTGATGATTTAGTTTTATGTTCGGAGACTATTGACGGCTTACAGAAAAGTTTAAATATCCTAGAGACGTATAGTGAAACATGGGGACTAAAAGTAAATATTCAAAAAACGAAAGTAGTTGTCTTCAAGAATGGATTTATCTGAGGTAACAAAGAGAAATGGTATTACGCTCAGGAGGAGATCGACCGGGTCAAAACATTTACATATCTTGGGGCAAAATTTTCCATGAATGGGGGATGGAATAATCACATAGTGGCGGCGCACAGTAAAGGAAGAATTGCGCTCAAAGAAATCGTTTGCGCAGTGCGCAGGGTTCCGGAATTGCCTTTAAAGGTGAGCGATACAATGTTTAAATCGCTAGTTCTCCCAGCAATGAATTATGGGGCAGAAATCTGGGGAGTGGATAGGATAGATCGACTAAAAAGCGTCGAAACAGATTATTTCAAATGAATTCTCGGAGTCTCTAGATTCGCAGCAAATACCGGAGTCCTAAGACAGGTCGGTAGTGTAGGAATTTGGAAGGATTTTAAAATGAAACCCATTAAACTTTGGATTAAATTAGCAGGTGAACAGGCTGACACTTATACATAGATGTTTTCGAGTGCAGTTACAGGGAAGCAACCAACGCCAGTGGTCGTATAAAATTAAACTGCTACTAGAACGTGCAGGTCTGGGAGACGTTTCTCTGGAGATGGTGGGAGATAGGGGAACACGTGAGATAGAACGGATAATTTCGGATAGACTTGCGGATATTAAAAGGCAAGAGATCCTGGCAGCAACGGCCGAAAAACGTTCGCTAGTTGCGCAAATTCACGCGAGTCCGTTATGGGGTTGCGAACGTTACGTACACACACTTCGAAAGGACGCAAGAAGGGGATACGCTTGGTTCAGGGTCGGGGGTGCGACCGAAACTTGGGAGAGGAAAATGGATGGGAATGGGAAATTACTGCTTCCAACATAGGAACGTAACGCTCGCGCAAAACATTTTAGGTGATAAAAGATCTAACTTCATGAAAGAATTAGGAACATTTCTAGGAAAGGTTCGGACCATTAGGGAAACAAATTAGGGAGTGGGAAAACAGCACTGGTTAGTACGAGCGGAGCCTAGACTGGAGAGAAATAATAAGTCAATAAACTAACAATAATTAAGTTAGTAAGTTATGTTAGGTTAGTAAACAGTAAAAAAAAGAAAGAAAAAAGTCATAAGTTGTAGTCAATTGTTAGGTATAAGTAGATAAAGAAGTCAATAAAAATAAATTAACTTAAAATAATTAAAATAAATTAAATAAATTAAAATTAAATAAAAGGAAACGGTTAAAATAAAACATATTAGGGGGCGAAGGGAAGTGGGAATTGGAAATGTTAGTGCAGAGGCGTTGGTGCGGACGATTTTCTGTGGTGCTGTTTGTTTTCAGGTGCTGAGGAGGCCAAACACTGGAAGGAGAATGCCTGACGCCCGCGCCAAAACAAATAGTTTAAAAACCGGATAGATTAGCATGTACTCTGCTTCTGACGGCAGGTTTCCCCCTTCAGGGGTTTTTTCCTCAGCCGTACCTTATGGTCTCTTTTCCGCCGCATTGATGCGATGAAAAGACCATTTGGGGTGAATACCAGAATACGAAAGGTTAGAACGCGGTAGAATGTAGGTATTGTAATGGCTTAAAGGCCTTCGGCCTAGCCACTTAGCATCACGTCCTCTAATTTGTATGTAATTACCTATTAAATAAATAAAATAATCATGCAAATTCACCCAAGAAAAAAATTCAAAACCACACCTTCTGCTGGAAAAGTTATGGCTACGGTGTTTTTCGATTCCGAAGGACTCTTGCTTGTGGACATCATGCCACGTGGAACCACCATAAATTCTGATGCAGATGTGACGACACTGAAGAAACTTCAAGCTCGACTGGGTCGTGTTCGACCACATCGGCAAAAGCAGGATGTTTTGCTGTTGCACGACAATGCACGGCCGCATGTCAGTCAAAAAAACACTGAAGCGATCACAAAACTCGGATGGACAACACAAACACCCGCCTTACAGTCCTGACCTGGCTCCATGTGACTATCATCTCTTTGGGAAACTGAAAGACTCTTCGTGGAACAAGGTTTGAAGATGACTCCCTTGTGCACGCTGCCAACCAGTGGCTCCAACATGTTGGTCCAGAATTTTACCGTGCGGGTATACAGGCGGTGGTTCCAAGATGGTGTAAGGCAGTTGAGAGGGATGGGAATTATGTGGAAAAATGAAAATATTGTTCCTAAAGGATGAATCTACATACTGTAAAACTTTCAAACATGTAGAATGAAAACTGTATTTTTGAGTGACCTTCGTAAATCGGCTTTAGCGGATAAAATAGTGAAGCATTGTTACAGTCTTCCATTGTGGACTCGTGTTCGAAGAGATTATTTTGGATTCGGGCGTATCCCAGCAAGTTCGGCCCCTGTTGAATCAGAATTTAACAATATAAAAAATCGTGTATTCAATGGGACGTTTGCCCTTGCGCGCGGATGTTTTTGTTGAAAACCATGTTAACCCTCGGGCGGTCGCGTTGGTTGACTGAGTCAATCACACGCCGTTTTTTGTTCCAAGAATATAATCGCTCATTGTTGCGCAACTGAAAGTTTCAGTATCTTTTAAATGCATTGTTAACATCCTCCAGTAGACTTTTCAAGAGCGCAGAAGCGGTGTATTAGTAAACAAGTAAAATTATTTTCATCGCTGCGCACGTTGGTTGACGGAGTTCACCACGCGACCGGTAACGTAAATATAATTTACGTCCTGTCAAATGGTTAGTAGTTTAGAAAACACACGCACACATACTCATAACAATATTTATAAAGTCACTGAATTGTACTGAGAATTACACACTCACACGTGGTTGATAAAACTACTTAACATTTTTATAGGGCAAAATATAAAGAATATATTGATGAGAAGGAAGTCGAAAGTCTCCTTATTGGGGATTCCAGCGATGAAGATGATGCTGATATTGCTGATGATTGAGATTGGTCAGACGGAGAGGGCGAAAAAATACAAGTGATCACATCACGGATTCAGAGCTGGAATACGAATCGCCAGAGTGTAATATCAGTGAAAGTGAAGGTGATGAAGGCGACTTGTCTTTAAACCACTTTGTTATTCCATTTTTTTTCAATAAACATTGTTATACCTAAAACAACCAAAACTCCTTAAAAAATATTGCACATTGTTTTGGCCCAGGAAAAATTTTTACAAGGGGAATTACAGAAGTACAAGCTTTGAATAAATTATAAGCGAGGACATGGTTGACGAGATTATCAAATACACTAACCAACATATTCAAAATTCGATATCTCTAAACAAATATTCAAGAGACAGATCTTAAAGAAACATGTAAGGAGAGATTTATGCTATCAACGGAATTTTTTGTAATAGGTTTGAAAGGTGGTAACAAAACAAATGTTGAAGAACTTTGGAGTAAAGACGGCACAGGTATGCTTGTTCTTAGAGCATGCATGTCATACCGAAGATTTTTATTTTTGCTAAGAAGCGTGAGGTTTGATGACAGGCACTCAAGAACACTCAGGTCCAAAACAAACAAGTTATCTGCAATCAGATCACCCCTGGAGAAATTTGTTATGAATAGCAAAACAAGTTATAATTTGGGCACCTTTGTGACAATTGATGAAATTGTCTTGAAACAGCTTTTTGCACAAATAAATATGTACGACAGAACAATGCCTCAATTCAATATCGATACAAATGTCGTAAACGCTGCACCACTTCCTACAATTATGATGAAATGAAATTCAACACCCTTTAGACGGACGGCGTTAAACGCTGCACCACTTCCTACAATTGATGAAATGTTAACACCATTTAGAGGACGGCGTTCATTTATTCAATATATACCTAATAAACCAGCTAAGTATGGTCTGAAGTTTTTCGCCATCTGTGATTCAAAGACGTTCTATACGACGTCTGTTGAACTCTGTGGGATGCAGCCAGCAGGGCTATATAATGTCTCGAATAAACCTGCCGACATTGTACATAGATTGGCAGAACCGATCATGGGATCAAATCGGAATATAACGTTCGATAACTGGTATACCAGCTACCCACTGGTACTCTCTCTTTTACAAAAGAAACTGACATGCATCGGGACTCTAAAGAAAAACAAGACAGAAATACCTTCAGAATTCCTTCCAAAGAAAGCGAGGGTACCTCATTCATCCCTATTTGGCTATCAGAAAAGTCACAATAGTATCGTGTGTACCCAAGAAATTATACCAATATTCTGTTGCGAGAGACTCTAGGAGGTGGACAATGGCTGTATGATTTGCATTGCTGAACATCTCGGGCCCGTTTCACAAAGGTTACAAGTTACGTTACAAGTTACTAGTACAAATAATCACAAGAACTCTTAAGTTCTGTTTCACAAAGAATTTACAGCATTGTGGATATTAGTGAATGCCCTGTGGAATACCCACAAGTGAATTACCCACAATGCAATTCAATTTGAACTGAAATGCGCGTTTTCGCGTTGTTTGGAGTTGAGTCGACTGTCTGCCTGTTTTCGTTTCTGGTGTTTTCGTTTCGTGTCCGTGTAGGGTTTTTGGTTTTGCGTGCGTGTGTTTTGTTGTCTCTGGGGTTGTTTGGTGTATTCTTTATTTTTACTATCAATTCTATTTCTTTTTTTTACTTTCTGCCCTTTCTTTTTACTTCAATTTCAGACTTTTTATAGATAATTTGTTTTCATGTTAAAATTACTCCATTTTCCAGCGATCTCTCTTCTACTTTTTACATATTCTTACTTTAGTATTTTATTCTTGCTTTATTTTTTATTTTTCTTTATTTCTTTCATTTTTCCTCGATGGCATCAGGCAACAAAATGTACGTGTTAGAAAAAATTAGGGACAGCAAGGCTGTTCTGTTCGGAGCCTTTTCCGATAGGCTCACCAAGGGAGACAAATTACAAAAATGGAGCGAGGTCCATGAGGCGGCATTGTCTCTTGGAGTGATTCCGGCCGACAAGGACCGAACCTACGTGAGGGACACATTTTGGCCCAATATCAAAAGAGCAACCATGGTAAGTTTTTAATATTACTTTTAAAAATATGAGCATCCTTGTATATGGATTGTATTGAAAAGTTTTCATATGAACTATTAATAAGTCATAATATGAACTATTAATATTTCAGGCTAAAATTGATAATGCAAGGAAGACTGGTTCTGCTGGTGGTGTTGAAAGGAAATTAACGGAACTGGACCACATTGTCCTCGATATTATTGGGCGTGAAAGCCCCTCAATTTCAAGTCTGGGTGTATCAGAGACTTGGGAAGACCCACGTAAGTTCTAATTGTGTTAATTTTCTAATATATATATATATATATATATATATATATATATATATATATATATATATATTGTAGAACAGATTGTTAGTGTAAATTGATTCAAATTTTCAGGACCAGTATCAGTACCAGTAGCGAGTACCAGTTGGGCAACTCTCAATGTTGATTCTGGTTAGCAAAGGAATGAGTAACATCGCACAAATAAATCACAATAGCCATATTTAAAACATTAAAATACAAGAATGTGATGAATGATTTGACATTTATACATCAAATGTAACTTTTTCAACATCTTACAGATGAAGAGGCAGTTGAAAGGGAAGAGAGATTAGAGATTAGAGATGAACATTTGGGTAAGTCTGCTTCACATTTTGAAATGACTATGTATGTACCTAATTTACTCAAAACAATTTTCCTGGGTTCTTTATAACTCTTGTAATGTTTTAAAACCAGATAATATTTATTTTTTTGGGTGATGTTTCTGCTACAGTAAAATTAAATTCTTGTTCGTATAGAATGTAATACTCGTTAGAAGGGAAAAAAATGAAAGAAAGGCCCCCTCTCATTTATCATTAATGTTTGATATAAGCTTCCCTGAAAAATAATTTTTCAGTAGAAACCATTGTGATGTTTACAATAAACTAGTGGTTTCGAGACAGAATTATATGCAATTTTGTTTTAATATATACATAGTGTATAATACCCTATGTGGAGATAAATTTGTTTTAATTTATATTTTAAAAAAATATTTACTGAAGCAAACATATTGATAAACGATAATGAAAACTCGTGCGCAAATTGTAATGAAATTACACATCCTAGATTTACGCATTTCTTTCGTATTATTGAAGTTCACCAATAGGGTTATTGTTCTGATTTCAGAAAAAGGTGAGAAGACACGTAAAACTTCAAAGAAGCGAGCAATAGCTTCAGAATTTTCTCCCTATGGATCAAGTAAGGAAAGAATTTTATAATAATTTTATTTTGCAAGCAGGAAAGGTTGTGATATGACAGTTGGCTGAGTTGCACAATCCTCGATGCAAAATAAAGAACTTGTACCATATACAGAGTGCGCGGTCAAAATCCGGACAAAATTGGATTTGTATCTCCCGCTCTTTTATACCACTTAAAGATGTCGCGATTGTTACATGAATATCGTATACACATCTACTAAGCAGACATAACCTCAAAACAGTCGCAATGTTGAGACAAAGCGAAGAATATAATCGAAGAGCAGCGATAATTGAAAGTGTTCGCGCTGGTCGCTCAGCGACGGAGATTATCAGCTTCTTCGGATATCCGAGATCGACAGTATATGATGTCGTGGCAAAATACAAGGAGTCGGAGAAGTCAGAGGAAGGTCTTCTAATACCCGCGAGTAAAGTGCACTCGAAGGAGCGCGTAGTCAGGACGCCAGAAGTCATTCAACGCGTTCAAGAACTGATTTTTGAGGATCCTGGGCAATCGATCAGAAAAATTGCGTCGCTTGTCGGGATAAGTGAGACAACTATGCGTCAGATTGTCCAGGAAGACCTCCGCTACAAATCCCACACCATCAAAGTTCGACAGATGCTTTCTGAAACCGCCAGGACGAAGAGAGTTGAACGGTGCAATCTTCTTTTGTGCTCCTTACGGAACAAGGCGGCTGGACGAATCAGATTCTTTTCCGACGAGAACATTTTTACGGTAGACGCAAAAATTAATCGAAGAAATGACCGCTGGCTTGCCCTCGACCCTGAGGATGTCCCTGTGGTATCGAGAACAAAAGTTCCGGCCAATGTGCACGTGCTAGGAGTTGTTTCGTCCGAAGGTGACGTTATGCAACCTCATTTCTTCCAAAAAGGGGAAAATGTGACCAAGGTTTATGTGAATGTCTTATCTAACGTGAAGCCGTGGATGGACAACGTAGCATCTGGAAGGCCATATGTGTTCCAGCAAGACGGTGCGCCCGCCCATACGAGTCATTTGGTGCAGAATTGGTTATCGGACAATATCGACATGTTTTGGTCGAAGGAATTCTGGCCTCCCAAGAGCCCAGATTTAAATCCGTTGGATTATTATGTATGGAGCGTGGTTGAGAGAGTGACGAACAAGTCGAGACACCCGAACGTAGCATCTCTCCGAGTTGCTATTGAAGCAGCATTCGCCGAAATGGACCGTAATGCCTTGCACCGTGCCTGCGAGCGGTTCAGACCCAGATTGGAGGCGGTCGTTCAAGCAAGTGGGAGATATATAGAATAAATTTATTCTATATGATCCTATACATTGTGTTAAAAAAATTGTTTAATTTTTCATGTTTACAACAAAAAAACAGTGCCAATAAAAATGTTCAATTTGTCCGGATTTTGGCCGCGCACCCTGTATGCCATACACTACCTTGTAGTCAGCCTCGATGACATTATTAAATTTGTCATTTAATTGTAAACTATTTTGCATTAAGAACTGACATTGTTTTCTTGATTGCATTCATGCTGTTTTGTGTAAACATTTGAGCATTGTCTGACTGCCCTAAAAGCAAATGACTTTACTGGTGGTGTCTAAAAAAAATTTCCTGTATTTTTATATACTTTTTGTGAATTAATTTACATTCTTTTCAATATTTGCAGAAAGAATATCCTCCATGAGGAATACATGGAGAGTAAAAAACAACAAGTGACGCTGATGAATGAGCATTTAAACATGAAAATCCAAAGAGGAATTTTAAAAAACGAAAAGATTACGTTACAGAATCATAAATTAAAGCTTGAAATTAGGAAGTTGGAAGAAGAAATGGGCATTGCAACAGAATTTGGGCAAAGCCTTTTTAATTAAAAAAAATTAAGATAATACACAATATTTTTAATTGAAATGGTTTATTATTTCAAACAGTCTCCTCCTTGCTAAAGGTGTTGCTACTTCCTGTTCCTCCTCCTCTGGCTGCTCTTCTTCCATGTCATCGCTGTCATGCTCATGAATTATCCCATCGATCTCTTGCAAAGTTGCATAGTGCAGCACAACATTTGAATATATTTGCTGCATATACGGGGTTAACCCTCAGGTAGTTCAGGCACGGAAACTTTTCTTTCAAAATTCCCAAGGAGTTTTCCACCAACCTTGTTTTCCTGTGAGCACGGTTAAACTGTGCAACAGCTCCTGCGTTTGCACCTCGTGTTTGAGGGGGAATAAGCCATGGCTTTAACGCACAGGCTGAATCCCCCAACAGCACTGCACCGGGGAAAGGACGCCACCCCTCGTCCATCCTGCGGCACAGGCTACTGTTTCGCAGCACACGTGCATCATGTGTGCTGCCTGGCCAGTTGGCAGAAACATAAAAAAATTGTAATTGTGGCCCACATACCACCATTGCATTTATTGAATGCTTTCCATAGCGATCAACGAACTGTTCTTCATGTGTGTGAGGGGCATCAATATTTATTAGTGTCCCATCAACTACCCCACACACATGAGGCATGCCTGATATGGCATGAAAATCAATGGCCACATGGCACAATTTGGTGGCCAATCCACAACATTCGGGAAAACTGTTAAATTTATTCCGTCTACCACACTTTTTACAGCCATACACACACTGGCTTTGGACACATTTTGCATGTCCCCTACTGCATGGAATTGGCTTCCAGTGCCAAGCCAGTGCAATGCAACACACAGTTTTTCTTTGGGCGACATTGCAGCACTTCTCCTCGTTTCACTTGCTAACTTCGCTCCAATGAGGTTAAGGAGCTCCTGCATTTTCGAAGGAGACATGCGAAACCTCTCGTTGAATTCCAAGAATGACGGAAAGTCCATGTTAATTCTCTTCCTATATACTTTCTTGCGTCTGCGCCCGCGAACTATCGCATTTATGACGGAAATGTCTTCGTCCGTATCACTTAACATTATTACTATATATCACTAATAACACTTATAAAACGGCTATTTTTAATTCTAAACCTGTGAGCACACAAGTATAACAAATATCGTCACTTGTAATCGTAAATCGTCTATCTTATACGTATCTGTAGGCTTGTCACAAAACACTGCTCATTTACAATTGTATTTGATTACTAGTAGGTTCTGAGAAACAGAAACACTTGTTTCTTGTAGAATTTCACTTGTGAACTACTAGGCATTCACTTGTAACTACTAGCGATTACTAATACGATTGTGAAACTTGTGGACTTGTAACCTTTGTGAAACGGGCCCCTGGAATCAATGCGCAAATTTTATTTCAATCGAATCCAGCAAATCCAAAAGTGAAAAGGAGGATATTTTTAAAACAGCTTTCAAATAAACTAATGATAGGCCATCTCAGTAACCGATCCCAAATTCCAACATTACTAATTGACATAAAAACATTTTTGCTGACATTTAAAACCGAAAAACACGAAATTCAAGAGGAACCCCGAGCAAAAGAAGGAGTCGATGCACAATCTGCACAAGAAAAGAAAATACTGTAACTACTATTAAATGCTACAAGTGCTATTTATTTGTTTGCCAAAAGCATTCTTCCATTATGTGCCAAAATTGTATGAATACCAAAATGAATAATACACAAGAGGATAATGAGTAATATGTTTAAGCACTTAAAAATAAAATATATTCTCAAGTTGAAAAACGGTTTTTTATTCCATTCCCAATGCATTCAATATTCCGCCCAATTTTTTTTTAAAAAATAAATATAAAAATATGTAAACTACTGGCGTAATATTTGTAGAAATAACGTATATCGTGAATTGATGCATTCTCAATAATTATTTAAAAAATGTATACACGGAAGTCGATGGTTGACGGAGTCAACCACGCGACCGGTCATGTTCTACTAAGAGGCGCGACCGCTCGAGGGTTAAATACATCCAAGGACACAGCAAATTACTTTCAGTGAATTTACAGCAACGCGAAGTAGAAATTAATGACACTGATGAGACGTTGAGTAACCTCCATAAGCATGCAAATGATAATACTTTAAAGGTAAGCTTTTAGATAATTCAATTTACTGCTTTCCATTTTGTTGAACATTACAACCTATTTAGATTTGTTTGTATAATTTAAAGGATCGTTTCAGTTATTTGAAAGTTAATTTCTTTCGGTTTCTGTCGTCTGGCTATAAACATTTGCAGATGAAGAAAGCCCTAAGCGCCCTTCGTACTTGAGGTTGAACCGCCGCGATTGGCTCTTTGTTCTAGAAAATACCGCGCGCACCCCATTTCGTTTCCTCTTTTTCGTCCAGTTACGGACCCGAAATTGACCACTGTCGCCAGAAAATTGAGCAGGGAGGGGTGAGAAGGAAACTACAGCAGACAAACACAAATAAATATCAATGTTACTGCTCAATGAGAGATTTTTTTCCAGTTGTTTTCTTATATTACAAAAATAATTTTCTAATTTATATTCAATATTTTGCTCATTAATTCAATATTCAACAATTTTTTTTGTAACTATGATTCACAAGTACTTTCCAGCTTATTAACCATACTGTGAAATTAGTAAATGCCGCGGAATTCAGAAAAATTTCCATAATCAAAACACATATCATCGTACTATTTTAGTTCTTAAAAAAATAAAGAGTTATCTCTCCATGATTCCAGCATTGGATGTACGTAGAATCGTTTTGCTTTGGTAAGTCTCTGACCACGACTCTTCCGAAGACACGGGTAGACTATTCCTTGCCTTCGCCACCACCTTCGGTACATCGAAAGACGAGAGAAAACTGCCACTTAGACATTGCGTTCCGGTTTGAAGCCTCAAAATCAGTTGGCAATAGAAAGGATTAACATTTTCTCATGTACTAATTCTAGAGAACCTCATAAGCTTTCAATTTCCACATTTCATTGAAATGGATGTTTCATTTTTATTTTAAAATCGTAATTAATACTCATTTTCTGTCACTTTGGCTTCAGTGACAACAGTATTAGTTTTATTATTACACAAGCAAAGAAATTCAAATAATGTACTGTATTGTTAACCAGAATAGCTGTTTAATTGTGATTAAAAGTAGTTTCCAGTCGTGGATGCCAATTTCTCCATAAAGTGTAAATACGGCAATGCAGCAAAAGTGTGCTAGTGTATTTCATTCAAAGTTTGTTGCAAGGTATGAAAAGCAATATTGCATGTTTTATATGCAAAAATGGAGATGCACCGACAGGAGCGCACCGATGGGTGATCTGCGAAATTCCAGTGCACTTGGTGCCAGAATGTTCTGTGCCACTGGACAACGAAGAAGGAGAAGTGAGAAACGGATATGTAGTGAATGCAGTAAGATGGTAGAGAAAGATAGCAATATCATAAATTCTCAATTTGAAGAAAACTGGAGATGTTTATTAAATCCCAAAAGAGCAAAATTCACCAAAGGTAATTTTACTAAAAACGATTTTGAACTACAAAGAAAATTACAGAAAGTACCAGTACTAAAAAATGCAAATATTCTTCAATTAAAATGAATACAATTAAATAAAGATATTTACAATGGTTAACACATGTGCATTTGCATGGCCACCTTCAGTGCACGCCGGGATGTGAAGATTTGGCAACGCTGTCGTTCAGTCCGATGCGAAACCGAATGAGTCTCCTGCAGCCCCAGGCAGCGCCGGCGAGTTATTCCAGTAGTGTTTGTTCAGTGTCGGGTTGGTTTTCCCGTTTTGTAGCGAGCAATTCTAGTTTCCTTGTGTTATTTAGAATTTGCTGTTGTGTTGTTCACAGATATCTTTCAGGTAGGTATGTACGATTGCGTTTAACTTTGATGTGCACGTGGTGATGCGTGTAGTTGTGAACTCTGCTTTGTTTCATAATTACAGTTTTAATGCCTGTCGCTCGCAACAATTGGAAGAAACCTATCTTTGCATACGTTTTATTACACCATACATTCTTCGAATGTGAAAGGTGGCAGGGAAAGCGTACCGGACTGGAGACAAAAAAGGCCCAATAAGCCCCACAAACCTGATTAGCATCATACTAAAATCCGAGCAGTCGTGGACAGCCGTAGCAATGTATGCAAGGGAAGTCCTTCAAAAGAGGAAAATGATATAATGACCGCATAAACACAAGGCGCGCGGCATTGAAACAGACATTAAAACGAAGAACTAATGAAAAGACAACGGAGAACAAGGCTTCAAAGAGAGCCAAATTAAGGTACCCGCCCTGAAGAAATGCTGAACAAGCGTACCGGGACGCAAACTAGAAGAGGATTACGAGGTTCGTGGTTTTTAGTGGGTGCAAGCCTCACACTACCCAAGAGCACCAGCTCTTCGGGTGTCTGTTGGAGATTTTCCACAGTATCCTCTCCCCCTCCCCCAAAAAAGTGTGTAAACAGGCAGATTTTAAGTAATGAACAGTTACATATGAACAGTAATGAACAGTTTATTTTCATTCATAAATTTCATTTTTTATTCATAAATTAGGAATAGTTTAGTTTTATCTGTTTCGAGTATGAGTTCATTTGATGAAGTTTTGTGCAGCATGGTACAGAAGAATCCAATTTTGTACGATAAAAGAAATCAATTTTATAAAGACACTGAGCACAAAGACAGTATATGGAGGCAAATAGCATCAAGTCTGAATAGTGATGGTAAGTACATAGATAAACATTTTTGCAACATACATTTTTGTAATAATCAGTGTAGTATTTATAAAATGTATAGTTGGAATATATTTTGTATTTTTATGATAATGGTGTACCTCAAATACTGAAAAATATAAATTGCATAAAGCCCAAATCAGTCCTTTTGCAAAATTATGCAGTAAAGTACTCTTCTCCGAAACAAAGCCATTTTTCCATAAAAATAATTTTAAAAAATGTAACTAAAAATAAAAATAGTGATTTTGTTTGAAACAATTACATACATAAAAATATATTGAATTGTTTATATAAAAACATTAAAGTAAAATTATGGCAGACTATTTTGAAATTAATTCTTGTTAAATTATTGCTACTCTGAGTCTGGTGATATGATTTGTATCATTCCTTGAAATTGGTAAGTGTATGAGAATGCAATTTCAAGAAATCTCCCTAATCAAAATCACATTCTCCCTAGAGACACTTTTTTGGTGTTGAAAGTATTTCCTATGGGGTTATGAATCACACTAGTAATAACATGCAATAATTATTCAGTGATTTGAATCATGAGATGGTATGTTAGAAATATTTTCAATATTCCTCCCCTTTTTTTAGTTGCAACTTGCCAGACGAGATTTAAATCTCTCCGGGAGAGGTATTCTCGTGGGAAAAAAACCTGGAGACTGGTACCAGGAGTGGCTCAGGATCTTCGAAGGTGGTCTGGCCGATGGTCAAATACATTCCTGGACGATCATATACGACCGAGGAAGACCTACAGCAACTTCCTGTCAGATGATCCTGGTAATATTATTTATTATTATTGTGTCAAAATAATTTAAAGTTAATTGTATTAATATTCCTATATAATCTGTAAATTGTAGTGTTCTGCCACCAGGTTGTATAAACCTACCTCCAGAATTAACAAATATCTATCTACAGTGCATCCTGATGCAAGTACATCAACCTCATCTGCTGGGCTCATGGCTCTCCCTGGGACCGAGGTCATGTCCCTAGACTCTGTCTTTGATGCTTTTGAAAGCATCTTTGAGGAGCCTGCGCCTGAAGCAGAAGAGGAGCAACCTGCAATTCAGGCCACCAAAAAGAGGTGCCGAAGGGCAAGTGACGATATCAATGTTTCTGAACAGCTGCGGTTAGTAGCAAACGCCACGACCAGTTTCACAGAAAAGTTGAAAACAAAACAACCATAGTATGGAAAGGTCGCGAAGGAAACTGAAGAAGCGGTTCACCACCAGCAAGCAAAATCTACCACAACGTTCGAAGCGTGAATGATGACGCTATATTAATGAGCCGGGGAAACACTTAACCGCAGATTCGGAAGACGTTGAAAGAATAATGTCTTTTTTAAAAATTCAAATGAACGTTGGAAACCGTTACCGCAGTCACTGCATACATAAAAGCGCTGCTCTCAACATGAAAAATGACTAGTACAATCCTCTTGGTGCTACTGTTGCTGCTGCTACAGCACTTTCAAGATGGCTACTATTCAGGAAATTGAAGGACAAGTTGCTGCTGTCGTTGCATTTCCGACACCTTCGATGTCGAAAAAGCGGAAGGCATCGTAAGTATTTGATGCATCTAATTTAATTTTTTTAAATTGTTTTAATTTTCATTTTCTACACATCTTCCTTTTTTTTCATTTTTTAATAGTGTAAACGAACAGACCAAAATGGAGATGCTAGAAAGAAGAATGATGGGTGCAGATGTGGCCTCAATAGACTTATCGGGACTGTTGGATGATGAGGACGATGCGTTTGACGCATACCGTTCAGCGTGGGTGACTTCGCAGTTCGTCACCGGCGGAGGCGAATCATCATCAGGATCGGCAATCTGCGTGAGTGAAGCCACGGCGCCGCGTGCGGCTGCAGATCCGTCGTGTCCGTTTTCATATACTCTCCACCCAAAGAGACCTAAGTAGAATGAACTACATATTTTTTTGACGAATTTTTGAAGTATGATTTAAAAAGTTGAATTGATTGAATCGTTTATGTTTTAGTGACATTTGGAGTGCGATTGTGCAAAGAGCAGAAGGCTCAAAGATCTCCAAACATTGGGAGGACTTCCCAAAAGGAATTGCATATGAGATTACAAGTGCCAAAAAATTTTCATCGGAGCGATTTAACACCGAGTATTACGCTGTCGTTTTAAACGACCAATTTAGCACTTTTTTACCGATAAGGTACATTAGTATTATAATTTTCTTATTTGTAATCCTTTTTTAATTTTAATTATAAATATTTTAATAATTTATTTTGCTTTATAGATTGACTACTTTTATTGATTAAATGGGACTTGATCGATTTATGCAATCAAAGCCACACGTTATCTATTTTGGCATAAATCCAACAAATGTTACTTCCTTTGGCGCTTTGATAAAGATACTCCCCCGCAGGCGTACCAGCTCAAAACCGTTACTTACGGCCTAACCTCCTCGTCTTTTTTGTCCACTCGCGCTCTGCTCCAACTCGCCATTGAAAAAGAATCGGAATTTCCGCGTGCCGCCCACGTTATTAAAACCAGTTTTTACGTGGACGATCTCGTCTTTAGTGCTGACAGTCAGCTTGAAGCCTTAAGCTCTTTAAAAGAATTGATTCAAGTGTTAGACACTGCATGTTTCCCCCTTTCTAAGTGGAGGTCTAATTCTTTGGAGACTTTGCTTAAATTAAATGTTATTCCATCTGAAGAGTTGGTAGAACTTAGCGACAAGAATGTTACGAAAACCCTAGGGCTCGTCTGGGACGCGAAACACGACTCTCTCGTGTTTTCGGTAAAAGACGGCGAAATTCCTTTCACAAAACGCCTAATTCTCTCCGAGATCTGTAAACTTTTTGACCCTCTCGGATTTCTTAGCCCTTGTATCATACAGGCGAAAATTCTGATGCAGAAAATTTGGCAGTTGAAAGTCGGTTGGGACCAAAATATACCGCCCGAAATCATGAAAGAATGGGAAAAATTCTTTATCAATTTACGTGAATTAAATGATATCTCTTTGCCTAGGTGCGTGTCAACATGTGACTCGCCGAAAACTTTACATATCTTTTGTGACGCTAGCACGTCCGCCTACGCGGCAGTCGCGTACTTAGTAACCGACGGCGCATCCCACCTGATCGCTTCAAAAACTAGAGTTGCCCCAGTTAAGGTAAAGCTTACTGTACCGAAACTTGAATTGTGTGCCGCACTTCTAGGTGCTACATTGGCAACTAAGATCAGAAACATTTGTCGTATAACATTCGACAAGATTTATTTTTGGTCCGATGCGCAGGTAGTCCTCACATGAATTTCGCAGCCTCCCGCTAGATGGGCGCCTTACGTCGCGAATAGAGTTATTAAAATTCAAAAGATGACTGAGGGCTCCGAATGGCTTCATATTCCAACGAAGCAAAATCCAGCTGATATAGCTTCTCGTGGTATGATCCCGAGCAAAATCCGCAATTGTGACCTATGGTGGAACGGCCCGGCCCACTTACTTCTTCCCGTGACGTCATGGCCTCCGCAAACGATCAATACTTCGTTTCCCCTCGCAGAGGTGCATGCCGCGCCCTTCCACGCCCCTTCCCCTCCCATTTCGTTACTCACGAAATATTCGAATTACAACAAACTTCTTCGTGTCACTGGGTGGGTGAACAGGTTCGTAAATAATTGCAGAAAGACTGCGAAGGAAAAAAGCCGTCTAAAGAAGCTTAAAATTATTAATGATAAAATTGATTTTTCTGAATTCTTATTAACTCCTCCAGAAATAAACGCAGCCGAAGTCACAATCTTAAAATGTGTTCAGTCAGAATGCTTCGGTGAGGAAATTAAGCAATTAACTAACAATTCAAAACTTAACCCTAAAAGTTCAATTTTGTCACTCAATCCCTTCATTGACGAAGATGGCCTACTTCGTGTAGGTGGTAGACTTCAACGCTCTACCTTAGTGTTTGATCAAAAGCACCCTGTTATTCTACCTTTCGGACATTTCGTCACTAAGTTAATTATCAAACAAGTTCACGACAAAAATTACCATATAGGACCCACCGCACTCCTCTCCCTTGTGCGGACCAGGTTTTGGCCCCTTAAAGGATTGAGGGCAGTTAAATCTGTTGTTAATCGTTGTATTGTATGTTTTAGAGCTAATCCTAGATCCCCAGAGCAGCTCATGGCTCCTCTGCCTGAATGCCGAGTCGAAGCCTCCCTCCCGTTTCAACATACGGGATTGGATTACGCGGGGCCCTTTCTGGTCAAGCTCACGCATCAATCCAAAGAGCCCGAGAAAGCATACATCCTGATTCTCACGTGTATGGCCACACGTGCCGTGCACCTCGAGCTCGTGGTTTCCGCCACTAGCAGTGCTTTCCTATTGGCACTCAGAAGATTTATCTCACGACGTGGAAGGCCACAAGTACTATACAGCGACAACGCTGAAACCTTTAAAGGCGCCCAACGGAAGATCGGAGAATGGATGAACAAAGAGGCTAAGAGTGTACCTCAGGAATGGGTAGATTTTTTGGGTCAAAACAGAATTGAGTGGAAATATATTCCTCCACATTCCCCGCATCACGGGGGTGTCTGGGAACGGGTAGTAAAGTCAGTTAAAGTTCTATTGTATAAATCTACTAAAGTTAAAATGCTTACTGTCGACAATTTTAATACTTTCCTCATAGAAATCGAAGCTATCTTAAATTCCAAACCTTTGTGTTCTTTGTCTGATGACACCGACTGTATCGAGGCCCTCACTCCTGCTCACTTTCTAATCGGCCGGCCATTAAATACGATCTCTTTACCGCCAGCCGCTCCTACAATCACTAAAAAACTAAATATTTTGCAGGCAGTGCAGACCATGAAGGCATTCTTTTGGAAGAGGTGGACCCAGGAGTATCTGGCGGAGTTGCAGACGCGCGCCAAGTGGCGCACCTCCTCCCCTGATCTCCAGATTGGCCAGCTGGTCATCATACGTTCAGACGGCCTCCCACCTCTAGTGTGGCCTCTGGGCAAAGTCATCGAGGTGCTTCCCGGCAGAGACCAGCGAGTGCGCGTTGTAAAACTTCGTACTCAAAAAGGCATCATTACGCGCACACTTCCGAAGATCTGCCCACTGCCTCTGGCCGAGGACGTGGATAACTTAGCTAGAGTGCCTTATCCGTCCTTTCGGTCGCTGATATGAGTGCATTCCCCACTGTGACCACTGTGGCATGCACCACACCTCCCCCCCCCCACCATGTTAAATTTCAAACTAACAATGACTTGCCATCACCATCTGGAAGACATCCGAGAAGCCTTCTCTACCATCTGAGAAGATATTTTATTGTAAATTTAGTGTTAGTTAGAAATTTAAGTTTACATGTCTATATGTCATTTATAATTATACACTATATTTGGTAATTTGAACACCTCAAAAGGTACCTAATTGTAATCTATGGCCATAGAAATTTAGGTAATTATCTGTATTTTATTACTAAGTAATGTTACTTCCTTCTCCTGTTACTCTTCTCCAACTTTCCAATAAAATTCCTTTCCATGTTGGCCTTGATGATGTTTTGCTTCAGCATTTAGAGGATCAGTTAAAATTTATGACTCCAAATTCAAAAATTTGTTCTCTAATTTTTGATGAAATGAAAATTCAAAAGAATTTAACTTTTAGTCCATCCAGAAATTACATATTTGGCTATGAAGATATAGGTTCCCAGCGTAGGTGTCAATATGCAGACCATGCTTTGGTTTTTATGGTTCGTGGTCTCATTGACAATTGGAAGCAACCTGTAGCGTACTATTTGTCTCATGGTACCATTTCGGTCACAGATTTAGAAAATATAATTATAGATGTCACAGGTGCTTTACAAAGAATTGGTTTTAATAGTGTGGCCATTGTGAGTGACCGGGCATCAACTAACGTTCGCTGCTTGAAAACTTTGGCTTTAAAAACTTGCAATTGGGATAGACCAATTTTAAAAATTAATAATTGTAAAATTGTTGTAATTGCTGATCCTCCTCATGTTCTCAAAGCAACAAGAAATGCTCTTTTGGAAAACAAAATTATTTTTAAAACAGATAGTGGTGAAGTAAAAGAAACAAGCTGGCAATTTTTAGTGGACCTTTTTGAATTGGAAAAAAAATCATTTAATAAAAACATGGGGAATATCACAGATGAACACATTTATCCAAAAAGGAAAATGAAAGTGAAGTTAGCTGCTCAGGTTTTGAGTGTAACTGTTGCTAATGCACTGTATAAATGTGGTGTGGAAGGGGCCAAGTATTTGGCTGAATTTATTAATGACATCACTCGTCTCTTCGATTCATTTAACGGTTTGAAATTTGATGACACTCACTTTTATAGAAGACCACTGAGTAACACTTCTCAGCATTTAGAATTTTGGCAGAGTATGGAAAAGAAACTGCGTTCGTGGAAGTTCGTTAATGCAAATGGCAAGCCTGCTTTCACTCAGGTGAAGGAGGCATGGTGTAACAATATCGACGCTGTTTCCACATTGTGGAGAATGCTTGAAGGCTTGGGAGTGACATCGTTGGCAACTCGACGTCTCAACCAAGATCCACTTGAGAATCTCTTCGGTGTTGTGAGGCAGCGTGGTATTCGCAATAACGACCCTACCAGTCTGCAGTTTGATTTGGCTTTGAAATCATGTATTTTGAATGGGATGATTGGTGCCAATGGTAAATTTAATTGTGAGGAAGATGATGCAGATAGTCTTTCAAATTTGCGTGAATTTGTGAGTAAGATTGAGAGTGTAGGAGCAAGAGACACTCATGTCTGTGATGTTGTTGACAATTCGTCTTTCTTGAAGGGGGGAGAGGAAGTGAAGACAACATGTGCCTGGATTGCCACAATGCCCTCAGATCCCATAAACAATCCTCTAATATCTGATGAGGCTGCAAGCAAAACCATTAATATCCTTAACAAAATTCCCAATCTGAAGTCGTGCCATTCTTGTTTTGTGTCCTTGATCTATTGCCACCATACTCCTCCATGTGAGAGAAGAAATGTTGTGTGTACATGTTCCAAACCAAAGGAAATTGTTGTTAAAATATTTTGGGAGTTATCTTTGAAAATTTTCAAATTTTTAGAAAACAAAGGACATGCACCAAAACTTCTTGAACTTCAAAATTTTTGTCAAAATTCAAATTTTCAGTTCTTTGGCTGTAAAGAGCATTGCTCTGAGATTCAAAATTCAATGAAACTATTGCTGAGCAAACATGCGGTTAATGAGTTCTGCTTGAGGATCTCAACATGTATTAAAAGAAGTAGGTTTCAGTAAATTGATTACTAAAGATAGTTAATATTTAATAGTTTTAGTTTTAAGAATATACATATATGTTGAAAATGACATTTTTGACGCCGATTTTTTTTACTTTTACATTTTGCGTCATTTTGAAAGATCTTTCTACGAGGGTCACTCCAAAAGAAATGCACACTATTTTTTTAAAAATACAGTTTTCATTCTACATGTTTGAAAGTTTTACAGTATGTAGATACATCCTTTCCGCTTGTTTTCAAATTTAGTTCAACCTGTTCCCGTGAGTGACGCCGTCACAGCATGTCTTCAAGATGGCTGCTACACTTGACGTTCGTCAGAAGCAACGTGCTGTCATAGAATTCCTGTGCTGTGAAAACGAGACAGTGGGAAATATCCACAAGAGGTTGAAAAAGGTGTATGGAAATGCTGCTGTCGATCGCAGTGCAGTTAGTCGATGGGCAAGCAGGTTACGTGATGAAAGCGGGCACGGCAATATTGAGGATTGTCCTCGCAGCGGCAGGCCTCGTACTGCACACACTCCAGACAATGTGCAGAGAGTTAATGAATTGGTGACTGATGACAGACGCATCACAGTGAACGAATTGTCACGCTACGTTGGGATAGGGGAAGGAAGTGTTTGCAGAATACTGAAAGTGTTGGCGTTAAAAAAGGTTTGTGCCAGGTGAGTTCCCAGGATGTTGACAGTAGCTCACAAAGAAACACGAAAAACGGTATGCAGCGAACTTTTGGAACAGTACGGGAATGGTGGAGATGAATTTCTTGGAAGAATTGTGACAGGAAATGAAACATGGCTCCATTTTTCACCAGAGACGAAGAGGCAATCAATGGAGTGGCATCATGTAAATTCACCCAAGAAAAAAAATTCAAAACCACACCTTCTGCTGGAAAAGGTATGGCTACGGTTGTTTTTCGATTCCGAAGGACTCTTGCTTGTGGACATCATGCCACGTGGAACCACCATAAATTCTGATGCATATGTGACGACACTGAAGAAACTTCAAGCTCGACTGGGTCGTGTTCGACCACATCGGCAAAAGCAGGATGTTTTGCTGTTGCAGGACAATGCACGGCCGCATGTCAGTCAAAAAACCACGGAAGCGATCACAAAACTCGGATGGACAACATTGAAACACCCACCTTGCAGTCCTGACCTGGCTCCATGTGACTATCATCTCTTTGGGAAACTGAAAGACTCTCTTGGTGGAACAAGGTTTGAAGATGATGACTCCCTTGTGCACGCTGCCAACCAGTGGCTCCAACATGTTGGTCCAGAATTTTACCGTGCGGGTATACATGCGCTGGTTCCAAGATGGCGTAAGGCAGTTGAGAGGGATGGAAATTATGAGGAAAAATAAAAATATTGTTCCTAAAGGATGTATCTACATACTGTAAAACTTTTAAACATGTAGAATGAAAACTGTATTTTTAAAAAAATAGTGTGCATTTCTTTTGGGGTGACCTTCGTATATGTTGGTAAAGGTACGGTTAGCGATACCAGCATGGAAATTAGTGGCGATATAGTTGTCAGATTGGCAGAAAATACTAGAAAACAAAAACTATAAACTTGCATTTGACAATTGGTTTTCTTCACATCCATTGATGTTGGCGCAAGAGAAAAGAATCTGGACTTGCATCGTTCGACCTAACCGGATGGCTGGATGTGTAATGGCTTCAGACAAAACTCTAAAGATGGCAGGGCGCGGATCTAGTGATGTCAAAGTAGATGAAGAGAACATTTTTTGTGTCAAGTGGTTTGACAATAAAAGTGTACATCTAATGTCCTCCTATGCTGGTGTTGAGCCTACTGACACAGTAAGGCGATGGTCGGTGAAAGACAAACATTACATCAAAGTAACTAGACCCGCTATTGTAAGAGAATACAATAAGTTTATGGGTGGTGTCGACCTATTGGACATGCTCGTTGCTTAATACAGAATAAATCTGCGAGTGAAAAGATATTTACGAATAATATACCACCTTACTGATATATGTGTAGTCAATGCTTGGCTATTGTAGAAGCGAAACTGTCAGCAGATGAAGGCAAAGCCTATGTCGTTGGTGATGTTTCGACTAGAAATAGCTAATGCATTACTTCAGAGTGGAAAAGTTGTCAAAAGGAAACGAGGCCGTCCAAGCAACGAAGCAGATGATTTTGGGCAACCACCAAGGAAACGTGCTGTTCATCCTGCACCTGTCAATGATGTAAGATTTGATGTAATTGGTCATTGGCCAGAGCGTATGAACAACAAAGGTGTAGTTTATGTTTGGATGTAAAGTCATGAATAAAGTGCTCCAAATGTAATGTAGCGTTATGTCTACATGGAAAGAAAAACTTTTGCGCAGTATCACCAAAAATGAATTTGTAATTTTTTTAAATTTCAATTAGTCTGTTTGCATTCAACATTGTTTTTTTGTTCAATAAATAAACATTACAATGCCCTTGAAATTGTTCTTTTCTTATTTCTTGAAATAAAGAAAGTCATATACATAAACATGTTCTACCCCATCTCCCCACTGGGTCCATTTGGACCCACTACAAAATTTCAACTATGTGACAAAAATATGTAAAGAATTTCATTTTTAGGTGTTGAAGATATTTGGATGTGATAAATGTAGAAATTAATTTTTTTGTTAATTACCCATAATTTGGGCTGGAAAGGGTTAAAAAAATTATAAAATATTAATGAAAAGGTATTTCTTAAAATCCCCTCCTAGTTCTGTTTAGAAACTAATTGTGCTTCTATTTTAAAAATCTTCACTACAGAGAGCATTTTAAAAATTACTGAAAAAATTGTTTAAAAATTGAAAGAACAATTAATTACATAATTTTCTTATCAATCTTAATCTTTACAAATGTTCACGGTAATATATGCAAAATTAAAATTTTTACTAATTTCACAGATGCGTCCCCTTAATAGCTTTTGATTGGTTGAAATTTTGGAACTATTTTGCAATTGCAAAGTACCATATTTCCAACAGTAGGATAAAGTAATGAGTAGAAGCTATTTACTGGTTGCAAAGTTTTCAGTATAATTTGATACAATGTTAATGATTTAAGTCTGATACAAATTATTGTCTTAATTATGTACCAAGCTAAAGCTAGTAAAATGAAATTACTAGATCATACAAATCTGCGCTGTACTGTTTAGACCAGTGGTTCTCAACCGCCGTTCCGCGGAACACTGGTGTTCCGCGAAGCTGTCCCAGGTGTTCCGCGAAAATTTTGAATATAATATAAGAAACAGTAAATTTTTTTATTACTATAAAATAAATACTACATAGTTTTGTTAATTATTTGAAATTTAGCAAACATATTCAATATTATTCTAAATTTTCGCGGAACAGTCAATAATATTAACAGTGTAATTATCGAACGACGCAGTTACGTCGTTTGGAGTTACTCCGGGGAATACCACTAAATTTCTAGTGTACTCGATAACGCAGGGAGCGCTACGTAGTGTTGATTTCGTGCTGTTTCTCTTTCTTCGTACGTAAATAACAAAAGCGCAATTTCGATCTGCGGTTCAGCCATAATTTAATATAAATATCTAGTTTTCGTGAGTGTGTTTTTTATTGTATATATATATATTTATATTGTTGGAAATTGGTAAGATGAAATGCAAGTTGTGTAGTTTTAACAGTATTCTTATCTTTTTTAGTTGCTTATTTTAGCATTTATACAAGACTTTTAAATCTGAAATATGGACACATTTTTGAAAAGAAAGACTGAAAGTGAGGTTAATGTTGGGGCGAGTACAAGCAGGTCTTCTTCAATTGAAGGAGATATGCAAGGCAACAAAAATGCCGAAAATAAACGTAAAAAGATATCCGAATCAGTTCGGCATTATTCGGAAGAATATCTGAAGTTTGGTTTTACATGGAGCGGTAGTCAAGATGTTCCTATTCCGAGATGTATTGTATGTGGTGAAAAATTGGCTAACAGTGCAATGGTCCCAGCTAAGTTACAGCGACACCTTTCAACAAAACATTCTTGTCTAACTTCGAAAGGTAAAGATTATTTCGAAAGATTGCTGAAAAATCAAGAAGTGCAAGCAACATGCTTTCGAAAGAGCGTTACAATTTCGGATAAAGCGCAAATCGCTTCTTATAAAGTGGCAGAACTAATTGCATTGAAGCAAAAGCCGCATGATATCGCAGAATCGCTAATTTTGCCCGCATGTTTAGAAATTGTTAAGATTATGTTTGGCAATGAAGCGCAGCGAGACGTCCTAAAAATTCCCGTTTCGGACGATACGATAAAAAGAAGAATTATAGATATGTCAGGTTTTATAGAGAACGCAGTGACGGCGAAATTAAGTACAAAAAATTTTGCGCTGCAAATTGACGAATCCACTGACATAAGTGGCAAAGCCCAATTAATCGGATTTATTCGCTTTGTTGACGACACTGAAATAATAAATCAGTTTTTATTCTGCAAGGAACTTATTGGTCACGCAACTGGAGAAGACATATTTAATTCAGTATCATCTTATTTGGAAGAATGGAAATTATCCTGGGAAAATTGCGCAGGAATCTGTACTGATGGAGCTCCAGCCATGCGTGGCAGTATTAAGGGATTTTGTAGTCGAGTTAAAGCAATAAATTCAAATATAGTCTCTACTCACTGCTTTCTGCACAGGGAATCTTTGATTTCGAAGAGTCTACCAGCAAACTTAAAGTCTGTTTTGGAACAAGTCGTACATATGGTGAATTATATTAAATCGAGACCATTAAAAACCCGTATGTTCAAACAACTTTGTAACACCATGGAATCCAAATATGAATGTTTGCTTTTGCACTCTGAAGTGAGGTGGCTCTCAAGAGGAAAAGTGCTAACCCGAGTTCATGAGTTGAAACAGGAATTGCTAGTTTTTTTTAGACAAGAGGGTAATGATGTATACGTAAAATATTTGGAAAATGATGCATGGTGTACTAAGCTAGCATATTTAGCCGATATCTTCAGCTACTTAAATTCAGTCAATACATCTCTTCAAGGAAAAAATGAAAATATTCTGACATCCACAGACAAATTGCTAGCTTTCCAGAAAAAGCTTTTGCTTTGGAAAAATCGTATTGCTCAAAATCGCAAATTTGATATGTTTCCGTTATTAGCAACGGAAAATATTGTTAACATTAACGAAATGATTTCAAATGTGGCAGAGCATTTGTCAATATTGCAAGACAAAATAACTCATTACTTTCCATCTCTTAATATTGAAGACTTTGATTGGGCGCGAAATCCATTTGGTGAATTTGATATAATGAACCAAGATTTTTCTATTCAGGAAGCAGATGAGTTTATTAATATATCAACGGATCGAACGTTACAACTAAAATTCAAAGAAGAAGGAGTGGAAAGGTTTTGGATTTCCATCGAGAATGAACATCCATTTATTGCAAAACGAGCGTTGAATATCTTGTTGCTCTTTTCGACGTCCTATCTGTGCGAACTTGGATTTTCAACTCTAACAAATATTAAAAGCAAAAAAAGAGAAAGACTTACCAATTTAGAAGAAGAAATGAGAGTAGCGCTCTCTTACATAAGACCCAACCTTGAGGAAATTGCTTTTTGCACAAATAAATATGTACGACAGAACAATGCCTCAATTCAATATCGATACAAATGTCGTAAACACTGCACCACTTCCTACAATTGAGGAAATTTGTAAAGGTCGTCAAGCGCAAATTTCTCATTAAAATAAGTTACCATGTAATATATATCTTTATTTCAATTAAATATTAATCTTCCAATTATTTTGTGTGATTTACATTAGATTTACAAATTTTATGATAATGGTGTTCCGCCAAAATCGAGACCACTTAAAAGTGTTCCGTGATCCCAAAAAGGTTGAGAGCCACTGGTTTAGACCCTCAGTCAGAAAATAATATTGTTGGAAATAAAATCTTCAGAACAGATTTCCATGTGACATAGTCTTTTGTAATAACTGTATACTTAATTGTAAGATCTATATGTACTTATTTTGCAATTTTGTTACTTATTGGATACGTAAAAGTATCATATCAAGGCCAATCTTGGGTATCAAAACAAGATACGCATAACTTACTAAACTCAAAAGCAATGTCTAGGAACAAATTTGGCACTATTCTTAGATTCTTTCACTTCAATAACTCTGAAATAAACAAAATGGATAGAGTGTACAAGGTACAATCCCTACTCTTGATCATCACAACAAGACATTCTAACAATTTGCCCAACCACTTCCGTTACTATTCATTGGACTTCCATCGAACCATATTATTGCAGTCGCTCAACGAAGCAATTCGTTCGTGGAAAGTCTACGCGTTTTGGATTTAAATTTTGATGTCTTGCTACTCCTCACAGCTATCTTCTGAAATTTAATCCATTATACGAGCCAAAACAACCGAATTCAGGCAGAATCTATGGAGTCATCAATTGGACCAAGTCTTTACATACGACTCCTTCCTATTTCTGTTTTCATGAACAATTTTTTCAACTTTTTGCCGCTTCTCAATACAACGTTCTATCACAATATTTATGTAGTAGGGACGATTCGAACTGAGAGAACTGGTTATGAAACACTCAAAGACTAGGCAAGGAGACTAGTTTTTTCATGTCCTTTCAGCAAGACAAGGAAACACGCATCAAAAGGCAAGATGATAATCAAGTTTATAACTACATGTTGAGACTGAAAACAGATCAATATGAGGTCATTTGTCTTCAAAGCTCCTTCTCCTTGAATAAATGTTTAATATTACAACTGTTCACGTCTGTTCATTATTGCTGTGGCAATGACACCACAAGATGAAAATATTTTCAGTTTTGGATCACGCCAGCAAGGGACTGCAGCAGAAAAGCAGCTTTCAATTTCACAACCAAAAGCAATTAAAAATCACAATAAGGGCGATGTTGATTATTTGACCAACATCAAGGAATACCAATCAGATCACAAAAAGGGTGTTGTAATGAGACACATTAATTTATTAAAATCCAACCTTATCACAATTCTCGCCACATGGCTACCCGGACACGGAAAACGAGACGTTAGGAAGTCAAGGCTCTGGGACAAATATGTTGACCATTTAGACCGAACTTTCGAAACTTTCAAAAAGCATCCCCCAACATAAATACGGGGCGCACGAAGCAGGCATTATTCAGAGCTTTCCGAGCAGTGCCGCGCGCGCGCGCGTGCGTGTGTGATATTTTAATAGAAACCTTTATTTGAGATCTTTATTAAATTTTAAAATTTCATTATTTTCATGTTAAATCTTGTCAGTCCGTATTATTAAATTTAAAAAAGCAAAAATATAGTTTACATGTAATGTTAATAATAAAACATCACCCGCCTTACTAATAAACACGGAGTAAAATTTACTCCTGGCGTAAGTCAGGAGTTTGCGAAATCTAAATTTCTTAAGGATTAGGTCGGAGAGCCTGACTTAGGCATTCTAGTTTTGGCTTGGATTTTAAGTTTAGTATAGATTACTAAGATTAGGTTGTTTTAATATTAGGTTAGACAGTTCTGTTACATTAAAATACGATATATCTTAGTTTTGTTCCAGTTTCTCCCTTAGTCTGAAGCCTTTGGACAGGTTTTGTTTGGCTAGAATTAGAATCAACTAGGTTTCCGCCGCCTCTATCTTAGTTTCCCTCACTCATTTACCTTCCCTTCCCACCTTTCTCTACTCTCCCCAGCTCATTGCGGCCGCCTCGCCATCTGAAGCTTTCTGCGACTTCGAGTTTATACTCTGCTTGGTGACTTATCGTGTGTTAACATACTGTGCGTTAAGTGATTACTCTACAATACTGTATTTTGAACCCTGTAGTGTTTGTTTGTTCCTTGTGATCCGTTTTGGTTCCAAGAGTGAACTATCACAAGATGCCTTGCAGGAAGAAACTCTCACGGAAGAAGTGTGCTCGCGGAGAGCCGCCCCCCCCCCACGCTGATGGCGCTTCCAGTTACCTCCACGCCCAACACTAAGGATGCCATCTCGATTGACGGCGAGTCTCAGGACTTAAGCAAGATAAGCTCTGCCCCGCCATCCACTCGCCGCCCAATCGCATACACTATCCTTCTCGATGGCGATACGACCGACCCCCCTAGAACTATCTCATTGGTGCAGTCCTTCGCTCGACCATCTGTCGAGCCGCCCCGCCCTGTCTGAGGAGCCCGCCCCCTGTTCTCCAGTGCCATATCCCTTCCCGGCCTCACTGCTGGAAGAGGAAGCCAGTGAGGACCCCAGATTGGATTGGGAAGAGGAACCCCAAGAGCTTCCAGCAGCTCCTAACCCCCCTCACTTCCTCCGGGGTATAGACTCGCTCCGGAGAGGTCTTACTAATGAAGGTCTGGTTTAAGCCAGGAGTAACATATTTACTTCGGAAATAATTACTTTCACTGTAAGCGTGGAGTAAGCGAGGTGTAACTACGCCAGCG